>NW_019014301.1:23258-36955 GCF_000150535.2 Carica papaya | reverse complement strand
TTAGCCTTACCTTCACAGATCGTTGGACATCACCAATTTAAGAAATTTAGAAATCTTGTTGATTTAGTTACAAAGATCATTTAAAATACATATCGAAATTTATAGGCATATTGATGAAACAATGAGAAACATATGTCATTAAGAAGAAACACTATAAATAAGCAATAAACATCGATAATAATCATAGACCAAATAGATCGATTGTTTATTTTAGTTTAAGTTTACAGATATTCATGCGAACCGTTAGGGTCTATATCATTTGAGGGTAGAGGGGATCCCCAACTACCACCGTAAATGAGAAAAATTACAATATAGTACAATAAGTTGATCCATATTGTATGACCACGACATTACGGTGCCATATAGCCCATATAATTAGTCATGATATGCTATCATCGGAGGGGATGCCAGTGCCATTCACAGGGAATAGTTCACCAACATTCGGTAATGGTCAAATAGATAACCGTTCAGTGATATCAGTTATGAGTTTAAGTCATTTATTTTATTTTTAGACAGAACATAGGACATCAGTTTAATAATAGATTTGAAAACAATCAAATTTTCAACAAACTCAAGCTTCATAGAATCCTTTACCTAAACCTAGACCCAAAAAAGGCCTTTTAGACCAATTTGGCCCACTGAGCACCCCCTTAACTAAACTAGACTCGAAGGGAATCCTTTAAACCATCCCAGCCTAAATAATGGTTCTTAAACCCACTCAGATTTATAAAGGACCCGTTTGACCAAAACCTAGATCCAATAGGTATCCTTTGACTTAAATTGGGTTCGATGAGGACCTTTGATCCGAACCAGGATCCAAAATGGATTTATTCTCTTAAACCAACCTTGGATTGATGGGGACCCATTGACCGAACTCGACCCATTAAGCAAACTGGCCTAATCGAGGGCCCATGAAATTTACCTAGACCGATTAAGATCCATTAAATGAACCCAACCCATTAGAGTCCTTAAACCAAACTAGGCCATTGAGTTTCCCTTTGGTCCAAGGCCCAATTTTTGAAAAATCCTCTCAATCATCACCTCACGGGTGAGACCGAGGGCCCAAGCTTAAGCTTGTATGGTGACCTCACACTCGGATGTGCCAAGCAAGCCCAGCCGCATAACAGGCTACACACAGCAAGCAACGGTTGTCCCAGTAATTTGGCTTGCGTGTAGTGCACGCAGACATTCGGTGAGTAGCAAGAAATTGGGTGCCATGCTTGCCCACACAACACAGCCACTTGTGTATAGGCCTCTTAGATTGTTGGCATGCCTAGCAGGCCTGCACGCGTGCACACGCACATGCTTGCACCCCTATGCATGCACTTGCGCTCACACACTTTGGCAGAGTCGTGCCTTCATCAAACTAAATCCATTTTTAACATTTCCCTCATGTGTTTCCCTTCATTTTCACTCAAAATCAATATCAAACATATAGATTTATAATGCATTTAAATTTCAAATTTTATTTTCTTCAAAATAGAAGAAATCATCAAACAAGCGACATGCATTTTGGAAATTAACATCTACACACACTTCCAAGTTTTTCATAGTTTTATAATCGTAAAACGAGCAATTGATAAAAAGTCAAATTGGTCAGGAAGAAAGAGTCTTAGGTTGGGTCGGACAACATACATCTTAGTTGGTTCCACCACCAACTCGTTTTTTTGAGTTAGTCTTTTTTACCTGAGATTCTCCAAAAACATCTTTAGCCACTCTTTTAATGCAATTGGCCATCTTATACCACATCACATAGGTTTTTTCCTCTAAATTCCATTTCCCTTCCTTGTTATAAAGAGAAAGTCATTTGGCATGCCTGTATGGATTAGATGTCCAAATAAACCCCCCGACCTGAGAAGTCTTTCGACCTCACTCACTTGATCAAGTAGATGGGAAGCTTGAAAAAATGGTTTTTCGCTCCTTCCGTGAAATAAAGCAAAATGGTTGCGGCAACTACAAGTGAAAGTGGCACGAGTCTTGTATGATGGAGAAAAAATGACCGTAATCAAAAAGTAGAAAGTTAAGGTTGAGTAGTGAGGTGGGGAAGTTCTTCCACTCCAAATGAGAATAGAAATGAGAACTCATTCCCCCGAGTGGAGGGGAGTTTTAGTCATCAATAGATACGAGATAGGTTCAAAAAAACATACAGAGAAATAATAAGTCCCTTACCCTCGGTGTAGAGTCCTCAGGTTCAAGAAAAAGAAGGTAATAGGCGTTGGTTCGAAGAAAAGAGCTCGTTGTTATAGCTGTGTTGCAGAAGCTTTCTCGGGTTGGAGAAGAAATCTATAAATGGTGGAAGTAGAGCAAAAGAAGAAGAAGGCTCAGGTGAATGGCTTGACACTCCAAAAGGAAGAATAAAAATTGAAAAATGGGAAGCAAAATCAACGTGGGATCAAGCTTGATCAATTTCGTGTGTTGAAGACCCACAGCGTGCACGATCCTTCGGTGATTTCTTTCCAGTATCACTTTTCCCTTATTATTGAAGCCCCTCTCTCTATGTTGAACAATAAAGATGAAGGAAGGAGAAGAAAATGAGAGAGAAATTGAGTTGATCGCCTTTTATAGATGAATAACAGTACATGTTATGTGTTGGATCACACGCAAGCTCTCTCAACCGCTGATCGACCTTATGACTAACTAGTTTGATGGGCAACTTCTGCTTAGCTGCCACGTGTTGGGCTAGACTGCTTGCAGTCATGTCCGACACCATTCCCCTCTGCGTGGGCATGCTGGCCTGTCACGCAGTGGGACCTTTTGTCCGCAAGGTATGTATGCCCGCGATGTGGGGTTGCTCATGAATGTTTTCCCTTTTTTTGTTCTACTCCCTTTTCCTTCACATTTTTAAAGATCCCATGAATTAAAATAAAATTTAAAAACATATTTTATGTATAAAAATCATTCAAAAATAAAATTGTGAAATAAAATAGAAATTTTTGTATAGTTATCCATGTAGGTTTAGGGGTATTATATCCTCCCCTCCTACAAAAATTTAGTCCTCTAAATTTGAAAGTTTAGAAAATCTTAAGATGTTTTTCCCATATTTTGTGTTTTCGTTCCCAAGTGGCCTCATTAGGAGAGTGATTCTCCCACACAACCTTGACCATAAGAATGGTCTTGTTTTTCATAACCTTCTCCTGCCGGTCGATGATTTCGACGAGATATTCTGGATAAGACATGTCCGAGTAGACGGGAAGTCGTTAGTGCAAAATAAGATGAGAAGGATAATGGTGATACTTCCTAAACATTGAGACATGGAAGACATCGTGCAAATCCATTAATTCTGATGGTAAAACAATACAGTAAGCCATTAGACCAATACACATAAAAACCTAGGAAGGTCCCACAAAACGAGGACTTAGTAAGCGCATGCTTCCTTTGTATGGGTAAACCTTAAGGAAAATATGTTCACCCATTTCGAATGCCAAGTCCTTTATGTGGTTATTGGTATAACTCTTATATTGACTTTGAGCAGTGAAAAGATTCTTGCAGATGAGGACAATCTTAATGGCTATTCCTAAATAAGGTCAGTCTTCGGACATTGCCCATTTCCAACTTTACTCCAACAAGTAGGAGATAGGCAAGTCCAACCATAGAGTGCTTCATAGGGTGTCATGCTAATATTGGCATGGTAGTTGTTGTGCTAGGCAAACTTGATCAGGGGCAGGTGGTGGTCCCATTTACCACCAAAGTCAAGCACGTAGGCACGCAACATGTCCTCCAACATCTGAATGGTTCTTTCGTACTGACCATCTATCTATGGATGATAGGCAGTGCTAAAGGATAGACTAGAACCTAGAGCATCCTGGAAACAGGTCCAAAGTCGAGATGTGAGATGGGGGTCCCTATTAGACACTATAGAAATTAGAACACTATGAAGTCAGATTATCTCTTGAGTACACAATCTGGCTAGCTTATTGATCGATCAGTGGTTTTCATGGGTAAGAAATGAGTCAATTTGGTCAATCTATCGACTATGACCCAAATAACGTTGGGTGCAAATCATGTTTCTGGAAATCCTGTGACAAAGTCCATAGTCACATGTTCTCACTTCCATTCTTAAATAGGAAGACACTAAAGTAAACCACTAGGTCTTTGATGTTCCACCTTAATATGTTGAGACGTAAGGCACCTAGAGACAAAGTTCACAATGTCACACTTCATACCTTGCCACCAAAAGTGGCACTTTAGATCCTAGTACATTAGGATGGATAGTCAGCTCAGAGGCATGAGCCTCCTTGAGAATGTCCATTATGAGCTCAGGATTGTTGCGCACCAAAAATCATTCTCAGAATGTAATGATACCGTTATTAGAAATTTTAAAATCATACTGATATATGGGATTTAGCTTCTCCTTCTGTTTTTACACACTAGGATCTATAACCTAGCCTTTCTAAATTCTCTAAATGATAGTGGGTTGGGCTTAAATTTGAGCAAGGTAAGCACCTTCACCATGATAACTCAACTGAAGTTCCTAAACTACCTCGAGCAGTTTCCAACTGGAGGTTAAGATTGTGGCCAACATGGTAGTGTTCTTCCTACTCAAGCCATTCGCAACAACATTGCCTTTACCTGGATGGTATAAGATTTTATAATCATAATCTTTCAATAGATCCATCCAATGCCTCTACCTCATGTTGATTTTCTATTGAGAAAACAAGTACTTTAAACTCTTATGATCTATATAAATGTTAAAAGTTTGGTCGTACAAATAGTGTCGCTATATTTTGAGAGTAAAGACAATGGCTGCTAACTCAAGCTCGTGGTGGGGTAGTTTTGTTCATGTGGTTTTAACTGCCTAGAACCAAAGCTACTACCTGACCATGTTGCATGAGCACACAACCTACGTTAATATGGGATGCATCACAGCATACGTGAAAACTATCAACATTATCTAAAAGAATCAAGATTGGGGCAGTAGTCAACTGGTGCTTGAGTTCAATAAAACTCTACTCGCAGCTACGATCCTAATGGAATTGAACACCCTTCTAAGTAAGATGAGTCAAACAAGTAGAGATAAAAGAAAAGCCTTTGATAAAGCAGTGATAATATCTTGTTAATCCCAAGAAGCTTTAAACCTTAATGACATTAGTTAGCTGATCCCAATTGATCACTGCCTCAACCTTAGAGGGGTTTATAGATGTGTCATCCCTCAAAATAACATGACCAAGGAGCACTCATTTAATTTGGCATACAACTTATGCCATTAGAGAGTCCTCAGAACATAAGCTAGATGGACAACATGATCATCACAGTCTTTAGAATACACGATAATGAAGGCAATGGCAAAGTTGTTAAAAGCATGCTTAAAATCTTATTCATAAGATCCATAAAGATATTAAGGGCATTAGTTAGCCCGAAGGGCATGGCCGAAATTCAAAATGGCCATACCGATAGCGGAATGCTGTTTTAGAAATATCTTTGATTTTAATCCTCAATTGGTGATAACTTAACTTGAGGTTAATTTTCAAGAAGACTGACACACCCTATAACTGATCGAATAAGTCATCGATACGGGACGAGGGGTATTTGTTCTTTATTGTCACTTGATTGAGTTCTCTGTAGTCAATGCATAATTGGAGGGTCTCATCATTCTTTTTTGCGAACAGAACTGGAGCTCCCTACGAAGAATTGTTTGGTTGAATAAATCTCTTTTCATGCAGTGCAATCAACTGATGGTTTAATTTATATAGTTCCACATGACCCATATGATAGGTGGCCTTCGAAATAAGCTGCATCACTGGAACTAGTTCAATGGAGAACTCGATTTTCCACCAGGGTGGTAGATTTGGGAGTTCTTAAGAAATATGTCTAGGTAGTTAAAGACAACTAGAATTAATTGTATATCACTTTCAGAAGCCATTTGCCTATGCAACAAGAGTTAGGAAAAAGACAAACAATTTATGCAAAAATTTCAGTTGAATACCCTTTGATATATGTAAGAGTCAAAACATTTAAATAATAATATCTAGGATTTTATATAACATTAAAAAAGATTTTCATTACTAGAAGAATGAATAGTTACAGTTTTGTCACGACAAGCAATAACAACATAATAAGCTTCCAACCAATTCATACCCAAAATTACATCAAAAGTAGAAAAATCTAAGAGTAAGAGGTCTATGGTCATTTCCCTGTTAGCAAATATAACCTTACAAGCTTTATACAATACATGAGCCTTTAGAAGTCCTCTAAATGGTGTTTTTAAAGTTAAGGGTTGTTCTAATGGTTTGAGTTTGATTATTAATTATTTTGCAAAATCATGAGACACAAAGGAATGGGTGGCACTAATATCAATCAAATCACAAGCAATAGAGTTATGGATAGAAGTACCCTGAATGATAGCTGGAGTCACCATGACACTTGGTTCATCAAGCTGAAATACCCTTCTTTTGGCAACGGGTCTGCCAGCTTCCCTAGGCTTCTAGAGACATTCTCTCACTAAATGTTGGGTGCTTCCGTACTTCTAGCAAGTATTACCTAGATTGTAACAGGGGAAGTTACCATGGTTCTTACCACAATGGGGGCAAACTTGAGTGGGCTGGGAGGGATTTCCTAGGGGTGGAGGTGCTGCAATAATCATAGTGGGAGTTGTCCTAGGCCGTTTGTCAACATGACCTTATTCCATCTTCTTATTTTTTGTGGATATGCCGGTAGCGGCTAGTGAGGAGTTCTTTGACTAATAGAGCATTCTCTAAGGCCTCTGCATAGGTGATTGACTTCATTGGGCTACCATGTCAAAGAAATATTGGCCTTAAGACCCTTTACGAACTTCGTGGCCTTCTTAGCTTTGGTGGCAATAGACTCTAAAGTGAATCTGGACAACTGGACGAATCTCACAGCATAGTGACTTACTGATTGGTTACCCTAACATAAGTCCTAGAATTATTCCTCCTTCTCGTGGACATATACTTGAAAGAAATTCTTTAGAAAGGCATCCAAACACTGGTTCCAAGTGGTTGGCATTGGTAGATTGTCCTTCTTAAGACGCCACCAGTTTTTGGCCTCACCAATGAACATAAAGGCAGCCAGAGGGACCTTCTACTCTTCTGTAAGCTCTAGAACTAAGAAAAGTTTCTCTATCTACATGATCCATACCTTAACTACCATGGGGTTGGCTCGCCATTAAACTAGGGAGGGTTCAACTTTTGAAACTCTAAAATATTGTGGGAAATCTCATGATCATAAGGGTGGTGGTTATTTACAAGAAGAGGGTGGCCAACTTTATGGCTTGGTTGTGACCCATGGTAGCAGTCAAACCCTATATAACTTAAAATAATTTAGTGAATTTCGCCTAGGTTAGAGCATCCTGGGCTTCGAGTCTTTCTATTGGTGGTCTCCTTTAAGTCATATTCTCCTATAAAAGAGAGATAATGGTTTAGGAAGGACGTAATTCACTAAGGTCCAGAGGAAGATCATTATTTTAAGATAGTCTAGATTTCTAAGCTTAAATCCTAAATCTCAGTATAAGGGATGTTTATAAATCATGCTCTGATACCACCTATGACATTTCAGCACCCCATAGGGCATCGAGGTTTGATAACAAAATAGATATGAGTGCAAGAAATAATATATACATCGGCGAAAGTAAATCATCCCTCACAAATACCAAATGTACGTCACTAAGTTTAATGAATTAGCTACCCACTTTACAAAATAGGGTTCAGCTAATTTTACAAAATACAAATAGGATTCCATCAAAGTACAACAAAATAAGAAGCACTCATCGTCTACTGGTTCGTGAAGGGATCCAAGCAAGTATCTAGAGGCAGATCGAGAGGTGAATCTTTACAATCAACATCATCCGGGGGGATGGATTAGGGTGAGTTTCATAAAACTTAGTAAGGGAGAAAATATCAAATCATGCTATCAAAGTTTCAAGAGTTGTACTTTAATTTTAAAAGTAAACTATCCCGTACCACTATAATCAAGTTAACCTTACCTTTAGATATCATCAGACATTACCAGTTTAAGAATTTCATAAATTCTTTTGATTTAATTACAAAGATAATTTAAAATACATATCCAAACTCATAGGCATAATGACAGAATAGTGAGAAACATATGTCATTAAGAAGCAACACTGTAAATAAGCAGTAAACATCAATAATAATCCTATACAAAATAGATCAATCATTTATTTCAGTTCAATTTTACAGATATTTGCACGAAGCCATTAAGGCCTATATCATCTCAAGGCAAATGAGATCCCCGACTACCACTATGAATGAGAAATAGTGCAATACAATACGATTAATCGATCCATATTCCATGACCATGGCATTATGATGCCACTGTGGCCCTTGCAATTAGTTGCGATATGTTCTCGTCATAGAGGATGCTAGTGCCATTCACAAGGAGTGATTCACTACCACTCGGTAACGGTCAGATCAGATAACCCCTCAATGATATCGATTAATAGATTTCAGTCATTTATTTCATTTTTAGATAGATCATAGGATATCATTTTAATAATAGATTTAAAATAATTAGATTTTCTACAAACTCAGGCCTCGTGGAATCCCTAAACCCAGACTCAAAAAGGGCCTTTTAGACCAACCCAGCCCACCAAGTACCCCCTCAACCTAACTGGACTCGAAGGGGATCCTTTAAACCATCTCAGCCTAAATAAGGGTTCTTAAATCGATTCAGATCCAAAAATGACCCGTTTAACCAAAATCCAGACCCAAGAGGGATTTGTTAACTTAAACTCGATCTGATGAGGACTCTTTGACCCGATACCAGATCCAAAATGGATCCATTCTCATAATCCATCCCAAGATCTGATAGGGGCCAATTGACCAAACCAAGTCAGTTGACCAAACCAAGCCCAACCAAGGGCCAACTAAATTTACTCAAACTAGTTAAGGTCCATTAAATGAAACCAACCCGCCCATCCGAACTAAACCCAAACCCATTAGTGTCCTTAAACCAAACAAAGCCATCAGTTTTCCCTTTGGGATGAGCCTTAATTTGGGAAAAATCCTCTCAGTTACCACCTCGCAAGTGAGATTGAGGGCCTAAACCCAGACCCGTATAACATTCCCAACACTCGGGCGTGCTAACCAGGCCTAGTCGCACGACATGCTACGCACATAACATACCATAGGCAAGCTCTCTCGATAGTTTAACTTATTGGGATAGGCCCCACTACTCGCTGGCATTCGGTCAGGCAACATGGCATCAGGTGCCATGCCTACCCACACAACATAGCCACCTGCTCGTGGGCCTCTTAGCATGCTGACATGCCTAACAAGCCTACGTCTGTGTACGCGCACATGCCTCGATGCAGTCATGCCTTCATCAAATCAAATTCATTTATGCATTTCCCTCATGCGTTTCCCTTCATTTTCACTCAAAAATGATATCAAACATATACAAATTTATCATGTATTTCGATTTCATGTTTCATTTTCATCAAAAGAGAAGAAATCATCAAACAAAATAACATGTATTTTGGAAATCAACATCCAAACAAAATTCCAAGTTTTTTATAGTTTTAAAATCATAAAAAAAATAGATAATTGACACACATAGATAAATACTAAGTCCTGTATCCTCAGTGTAGAGTACTCGGTTCAAGAAAAAGAAGGTTATATGTGATGCTTCAAAGAAAAGAGCTCGCTGTTGAAGCTATGTTGCAGAAGCTTTCTTGAGTTGTAGAAGAAATCTATAAATAGTGGAAGTAAAGGAAAAGAAAAAAAAAAGAAAAAGGCTAAGGTGAATGGCTTAACACTTCGAAAGGAAGAATGGAACTTAGAAAATGGGAAGCCAACTCAACGTGCGATTAAGCTTGATTGATTTTGCGTGGTGAGGACGCATGACGTGCGCAATCTTTTAATTATTCCTTTCAGAATTACTCTTCCTTCACTGTCGAAGCCCATCTCTCTCTGTTGAACAAAGAAGACGAAAGAAAGAGAAGAAAATGAGAGAGAGATGGAGTTGATCATCTTTTATAGGCAAAGACTAGTGTGTGTGATCCCTTGGATCATATACAAGCTCTCTCAACTATTGATCAGGCTTATACTCAACCAGTTTGATGGGCAGCGTTTGCCCAGCTGCCACGAGTCGGGTTGGATTGCTTATAGTCTTGTCTGGCATTGTTCCTCCATGCGCATGCGTGTTGGCTTGTCGTGCGGGTGGGACCGTTTTGCCTACGAGGCAGTTATGCGAGTTGCCTGCGAGTGTTTCCCCTTTTTTGTTGTACTCCCTTTTTCTTTAAATTTTTAAAGATCCAATGAATAAAAATAAAATTTTATTTTATGTATAAAAATCATTTGGAGTAAAATGGAAATTTTAGTACAATCAACCATATAATTTTGAGGGTATTACAGGATCTGCGAGCTCCTGACACGTGTGGCATTCCACTGTCGTGTGGGGGAAGGCTTTATGGGAAAATCTATGTGGCTAGTCCTCCTGGGGTATGCAATTAAGCCTCGGGTTAGCAAGCGGTGCGTCTCCTTCCAGCTGACTACCAAGGTGAGTTCCTATTTTTTTGTTTTTGATTTGACCTAGTTGATCAGCCTCTAATCGGTTTAGTTTTCTATTGTAGGTTCAAGTCAAGCCAACTGCTTTGTATAACGAATCGAGATGTGCTTCCTTCCGGAATCTCGAACTGGTTAAAGGTAATTTTAAAAAAGAACCCATAGTTTTAGTGTTAATTCATTAAGTTAGATTTTAGGATTAATTTTAGGTAAATTGAATAATTAGATTTAGAAATCTAGGTAAGTGATTTAGTGATTATTAAATTTATTTCGGTAAAAAGATAAGTACCTAATAATCGATATATAACTTAGTGGAAGCCATGGAATTAAGGAGAACGTATTAGAGCGTCAATCGATAACTTAGTCTTCTAGAAAAATAAGTATATCTAGTAGCTAACCTGAAACCACACTTGCACATTTTTAAAAACAAAACACAATACGAAATCCAGGATCAACAATGCAATCTAAAATCCTGCATATACATCAGTAACAGAAACTCAAGGCTCTAAGTAAACACCCTTACTTGACTCACACTCAATAAGGGAGTGAAAACTAAGGTAATTGGGATGATGACTTGAATTAATTAAATAACACAAAATGAAACCTTGATAAGTGAAATCAATTTAAAAGGCATTAATAAAATGCCAGAAAGACTTACTTTTATAAGTTGAATCAATTCCTACTCAAGAAGAAGGTTTATTTATAGTGTAGGCTATGTGAATAATAAGAAAAATAATCTCCTAAATTAATTACAAAATTACATAGAAAATTAAATATAAAATAGAATAGAAAACTTGCAACCATTCAAAAGAATTGTCTTCTAAGATAGGATAGATATGATCTCCCTATGAGGAAGCATTTTTAAATAGAGAATATCTTAATTAATTGTGGAGATATCTTCTTTTAAAGATTGAATATTTAGTTTCTTTTTTTCTTGAAAGATTGATTGATTTAGAAAGAGTTTGTAATTTAAAAAAGATCTCTTAATTTAACGAAGATCTCTTGAAGATTACTTAATTTAATATAAATAATTGGATTTCATAAGAAAATAAATGCATCGATGATGTTATGATAAATGTCTAAAATCCTTCCATGATCTCTCTTGATTTTTCCCATATATGAATATACACTTTGAGGATGATATGATCTTGGTTTGGAAACTTGGAAAGATATGATTTTAATTCTCCCTTGATGAATTTTCAAAATTCATTGATATTGGTTTTCCTTTTTTCACTCGAGAAAGATATGGAGAGGAAAAGAAAACTTTCCTTCTTGAGAGAAAATTCTCTCTTAGAGTGGGAAAAAGTCTCTCATAAGTGGGGAGTGATTTCCTATGGTCTTTTAAGTTCTTTAGGGGCCGCTTCCTTTCTTGACTTGGTTGGTTGATTGAATAGTTCAAGCCATCCGTCCTTACATCATCCCCTTCTTCTCCATAAACGATTCGTCTTAAATCTGGCATCTCTTATGTAAAGGTTCCACCAATCCTGCACCCTTTGGGATGATATCCTGCCAAATAATACCACTGGACAAAGAAAGGTTCGGATTAGATGTAGATTCTTGTCCTTCTCCCACCAAGGCTTCCTTGATTTTATTTTCCCTCAAAGCATCATATTTTTCTTTTTTCTATAGTATCATTTTTCTTTTGATGTGGAACCTGAGGATCAAAGATTACATTCAGAATCCCACATATATATTTAGCATAGATGAAACAAATCCTCTCTACCAAACCCATGACTAATCTGTAATTGAGAACTTGGGTGATTGGAATGAAAGAAGCAAGAATGAATAAATGCCACAAGATAACTTGATAAGTTAATTCAATTCTTGATTCAATAAGAAGAATGAAAATTTTCACTTGTCAAAGTTCTACCAAAGGCAATGAAATTCATTCAATAATCGATGTGTGTCATATTACATTAAAAATGAGATAGTATAGGCTAAAACATCTATATTCTGCCAAATGATCATAATTAAATGGCCTAGGGAAATATGATCATAACTTAAATGATTTAGAGAAACATGGTATTAAATGACCTAGGGGAACATAGTATTAAATGATATAGAAAAATATAGTATTAAATGAGCTAGGGAAACATAGTATTAAATGATCTAGGAAAACATGAACATAATTTAATTATCTAAGAGATGACCAAAATGATCCTAAACATTTATTCTAAATTCTACCCACACACTTGGACAAAATTAATGGTTTTTTTTTTGCTTCTTTGATTTTTCAAACAGTCTAAATGTGCTAAGTTCTTATTGTATCCATCTTTGTACAAAGCCTTGAAATGTATGTTTTAACTTCTTGGCTTGAAATCTTGTGATTGGACTAGCTGGCATTGTAATCTCTTCTTCATGCTTCTCTTTAATGCCTTTGAACCCATGTCCGCATCATTCCCTCCTTCTTTAAAAGGATTCATCCTTGAATCTGCATTCATAGCAAATAGAGAAAGATTAAAAATGTTAAAAGTAGCAAACTCATAATACACATCAGGGAGATCAATCCGATAAGCATTATCATTGATTTTCTCTAACACTTGAAATGGTCCACTACCTCTTGAATCCAGCTTTGACTTCCTTTGTTTTGGAAACCTTTCCTTGGGCATATGTAGCCAAACCCAATCACCAGGTTCAAGCACCCTGTCTTTGCCATTTATTAGCCCTTTGAGCATAAACTTGGTTTTTTTTTAATCTACTAACGTGCCTTCTCATAGATAGCTTTAACCATTTCAGCCTTCTTCTTACCATCTAAATTAGAAATTTCACTTAAAGGTAATGGCATTTAATCCAAAACAATTAATGGATTAAAACCTTACACAATTTCAAAATGTGAAAAACCTGTAGAAGAATGAATAGTACGATTATATGCAAACTCAATGAATGGCAAACAATCTTCCTAAGTTTTTAGATTCTTACCAATAACAGCACATAACAAAGTTCCCAAAGTTCTATTGATAACTTCAATTTAACCATCAATTTGTGGATGACAAGTATTAGACTACAAAAGTTTAGTTCCTAACTTATTCCATAAAGTTTTATAAAAATAAGTCAATAATTTAACATCACGATCAGAAACGATAGTCTTAGGTACACCATGTGTAACGACTCCAGAAATATCCAAAAGAAATAAAACATAATTAAAGTGCGGAAGCGTAATAAATGTTCAGTGTTTATATTCCTTACACAAATAACTTAAAGTACCAAACAGTGTTA
>NW_019014300.1:12570-41199 GCF_000150535.2 Carica papaya | reverse complement strand
CGATCTCAAAAATGTGCACATGTCTTGCAGACCTTTAAATGTAAGAAACTAAAGAACAAATATTGTATAATCATTTATTCTTTTTTAATGTTGAGTGATTTTCTTTTATTCTTTTTAGATTTTGAAAAATAACCATATTAAGAGTTTAAATCTTTATAATTTTTTATTTTTAAGAGGAATTTCATGGTAAAGTATTTCATGTAAATTATTTAAAAGCATCAGAGTCACACTAATAATTTTTTTATAAATATTTCGATCTATGTTTCATGATTAACCTTTTTAGTTTTGTGTTTATGTATGTTTAATTTTATCTTATTTTATGAACTAATTAAGAATTACGTAATCATTAGACAATTTCATGATTGTTCATTATATGTCAACTCATGTATCATTATCTAATCATTTTCATTTTGTGTTTATATATATCTGCAGGTGTATGATTTAATTTAATTTATTTTGTTATTACATTTTAGTACATATGTACCAAGTTTTTTCAAATAAAAATTAAATTAAAATTTTTAAAACATTAAGATTTTGGCATCAGTCATGACATGCTATATATTGTTCTCAACCTGTGACCAATTACTTTAAAAGTTTATTTATTTAAATATTTTCTTAATTAACTACTCATAATATATATATATATATAATATAAGATTTTGTGAATTTAGATTAAACTAAAATTAAATCCACAAAATTAGTAATCATTAGATAAGTATAGATATATTGCAGAATACAGAATAAGGTTTATGGTTTACGAGTGGGTAAAGAGCATGTATTGAAAGGGGAAAAAAGAACGTTGTAGATGGACGGGAAAAACATAATAAAATCAGTCATTTTTTATCAAAAGATAATAATAATAAAATGAAATCTCTTTCTCTCTCTCTTAGTCTACTTACATATATGTATATATATAATGCACAATAGTTAGATTTTTTCAAATAAGTTACCTCTAATCTTCAAATAAGTTAATATAATGCATAACAGTATATGGCTGACTAAATTTTTTAAAATATGGTCAAATACCTTCTCAAAAGAATATCTAAATTGGACAAATTGTAAATTAGTTACCCAAATAAAAAATTTTAATTTCTCATTCTTTTCAGCTAATAAAAAATATAAAAATATCTACCTCCTGTATCAAAAAAGTGCACAGGCCTTACAAGTCTTTGTATGTAAGAAGCTGAGGAACGAACACTATATAATCATTTTAGGTTAATTAAATACTCAGATTTTAGATCTGTACACTTTTCCATTTCTACGAGGAATTTTGGCATAAAGTATTTCAATCTAGTAGAAATTTTCAATCAACTCCACCTTATAGCTCTAAACTTTTCTTCTGTTTATTTTTCTTTTAATCTTAAATATAAAATTAAGAAGTAGACAAGACCATATGTACATGTCTGCATGTTTTTGCCTCTCTACGTATGTATATGCATGTGATTATGCATTCGTACATGCTCATGCACATCATATGTCTATTTATTAAAAATACTAAGTTCAAAATGTAATTTTATAATTGACAAGTTAATAAGTTATTGTATTTGTTAATCCTTTGATATTTTTTTTTAGTTTAGTCATTAAAAGTTAGGAAAATACAAATCATCTCATAAGATTCTTGTTGATTGTCGGCTCCAATATCAGAGAAATACAAATCATCTCATGAGATTCTTGTTGATTGTCGGCTTCGATATCAGAGCCTGTAGTATTTAACTTTTTTTTCAGATGAAAAATGTATTAAGTTTATACTTGCCTTTGATTTATTAGAAATCACTATCAACTACTTGCAAATATATTGTAAAAATGACTTTTAATAATGAAAAATAATTAATTTTTATACAAATAAAATTTCTAACACTCTTTTGATTTTTCTTTAGTATTATCTATCTTACTAGATGTGAAGTCATCCATCACATCTACCTTAAGGAGGTTTGTATTTCAATTATAACTTACATATGTTTTTCTATGTAGGTTAATTGTGTATATGATGTGCATGAATATGCATAAATATATAAATGCATGCATATACATACATATGGAGGCAAATGTATGTAGACACGTACTTATGGTGGTGCTTACTTCTTAGTTTTAAAATTAAGATTAAAAAAAAGGTAAAACATAAAAAAAGTTTATATTGAAATACTTTCTGATGAAATTTCTCTTAAAAATTAAAAAACTACATAGATTTTAACTCTTAATATGCTTGTTTTTAGAAATACAAAAAGAATAAAATTGACTTAAAATTATTATACAGTGTTTGTTCTTTAGTTTTTCATATACAAAGGCTTGCAAGGCATGTAGACATTTTTAGTTTCTTATATATAGTGTTTGTTCTTTCATTTAATTTTTGAAAAATTTTGTTCGGTTTCACTTTAGCAAGAGAGTATGCTGGAATAATCCTTGGAATATAATTGGCTTTTGGTCAATAACCTGGTTTACTCAATTTACACTTTTTATTATACAATTGGAGTATATTGCAGATGTTATTAATATATGTAATACCTTTTTTCCCCCATAAATCTTGATGTATTAGTGTGCTCTGACTCTGGCTTCTATTCTGCTTCTTCTCCTGTCTTTTGATGCTAATTTTTCTCCCATCAGTTACATGTTTTGATTTTTAAAAATAAAAATTTTTAAACAGGGGGGAAAATGTTAGACACTAACTTTGTAGGCTAACACACTTTCATACTTTGTTAATTAACAATTAAAAAAGTCTTTAATAATTGTTCATATAAATTCCCTTTTTTTATTTACTAAACTAAAAGAAAATATTTAATGACTAATGAATACAATAACTCATTAACTTGTCAATTATAAGATTATTTTTAAATTTAGTATTTTCAATAAATAGACATGACGTGCATGAATATATGGGAACGTATATATAAATCGAATATTATAGTTTTGAATATCATATTGAATATTGTAGTTAATTGAAAATCTCTACTAGATTGAAATACTTCATGACGAAATTCCTCTTATAAATAGAAAAGGGTACATATATAAATTTTTAACATGCTTGTTTTTCAAAATTAAAAAAGAAAAGAATGGAAACTCAGTATTTAATTAACCTAAAATGATTATTTAGTTCTTGTTCTTCAGCTTATTACTGCTTGTAAGGCATGTGCACTTTTTTGAGATAGGAGATGGACATTTTCATGTTGTTTATTCGTTGAAAAAAATAAAAAAACAAAATTTTTTATTTGAGTAACTAATTTATAGTTGTTCCACTTTAGATTTTTTTTTGAGAAAGTATTTGACTATATTCGGAAAAATTTGACCAACCATAAACCATTATGCATTATATTTTTTGTATGCTTGAGAAAATTACTTATCTACCCTAAAATAATATTAAAGTAAAAAATTAAGTTAAAAATAAATTTGAAAATTCCACGTTTCGAATTAAGAGGATACGTGAGAAAATGAAATATATTAGATTTACACTACCACAAACAGAAAAGAAATTATAAAAAAATATTTTTTATTAATCAATTTAGTTACCTAGTGGCTATAGACAAAATTTTGTTGTCATTATAATTATTTAGCCCCATATTTTAAAAATATTTTGCTTTATTTGGTTCAATATTTGTAATTGATATTTTCTTTTAATTGGATTAGAGTTAACAAAAATATTTATATTATTATATCTCATAAAATTAATGTTAGATTTCACATATCTGATTTTATATATTTTTTATATTAAATAATAGTGAAAATATTGCTTTGATGTATGAAAACTTATGAGCTTATATATATATATACATATTTATAATTAACAATTTAACAATTGTTCATATATTTATTCTCATTTATATACTTCAATGCATTAAAATTTATGATTAATATAATAGAAAATTACATTAAGTGAGTTCAATCTCTTCATACTTATTTAATGTAATTATTGAAGAGTTTGCTGCAGAATTTAAAAAAGTTGTCGTTTACCTTTTACCACTATATTGAAATATAATTTCTTTATCTGGACTACAACTATAGCAAGAAATGACTGCCATCATATATAAATATCGTAATAACAAACAAATTAGGAGTTAATGGTGACTCTCATCACTCACATGTTGAGTTAAGGAAGAAGAGCCAGGTGTTGTCCATTGTTTTCACAAACACCACCAATTTATATCTTATGTTCCACCCCATCCTTCTTTCCCTTATTACATTTCTCATTGATCAAGATGCCTATATTTGAATATTGAGACATCATCATGAAAAACTCCTCTGGCATCTTGCTTGTACATTTAGTTGTAGTTCCCCACATTTCTTTTTTACTCTTGAACAATACCAATTTTAGCACTTGTAACATTATCACATATCAACTTAAATATTTATTAAACACTACTCACCCAATGATATTTCAAAATTTTCTGCGGCTAAGGTAACGGTGTTTACTGAAAAGATTTCACCACCTATACAAAAAAAAATAAAGTTTATTCACCTATATAATTTTTAATTAGTAGTTTCTTATTAATTACCTCATCAAAGGAATCAATCTCCCCTTCCACCCTATCTCCCTTTCTCTTCGTGATAGTCTTCTATGAACGTACAAAAAATTTAAATATTTCATAATTAATTCAGTGTTATTTTATTTTATATCCACCTACAAATAACTAAATATTATATAATAAGGTTACATTAGACACTTCACCATCTATACAACAACACAAAGCAAACAAGGTAATTACCTCATCAATGATCTGAGGCCTCTTTCTTGCCACCTCATTCAGCTTTTCCTCTATGATAGGTGCCTGTAAATTAATTAGCTCTTTCAATCAACACTATTCTAACTAAGTGCATTATATATATACACTCAAAACCAACATATAGAAGAAGAAGTGCTTTATTCTCCATTGACCACCTTCCTCGGCCTGCCAACCTTCCTCTTCACTGAGGTACTCCCTTGTTCCCTATCCTCCTTATTCTTCCTTTCTCTTAGTGGCACTACAGAACTACTCTCTTCTTCCGTATTCTTTTTCCTTGGTTTGGGTGTGGGTTTGTTCAAATAGATTTCATAGAGTATAAAATCAATTACCTCAATAACTGATCGAAAGGATCCCTTAGATTCCCTATGAATGTAGTATTGCAATCCCACATGAATGTAAATATATTCAAGCTTCCTTTTATATCTCAAGATGAATATAGTACTCTAAAAAATTAATTTGTTAAGTTGAAAATACTAAAAAAGACTTACTGTATTACATATTTTAGTATCCCATTATTGTTTCTCAACTGTCCAGCCTTTGATTCTTTGTTGGATCGTATATCTATGATTTGTAGTGGGTGGAAGGAGATGTACTGGAGTGTACTCTTAGTAAGAAAATTAACCATTAACAAGTTTTTAACACAACTCATTTGAACTAAAAGACAATCTTAGAGAGTTAAGTGATGAAAATTTCAATAACAAGATCAATATTATCAGCTAGTGTGATAAGATCTTCTAGAAAACTAAAGGAAACTGAAGTTGTTCCAGCTACAGAAATTTACTTTGTATTCTGCGTTTGTATTGATTCCCCTAAAAATTACTTTATGTTATGATCTAAAAAACCTAGTATGTAAAATTATTTCATATATATAGAGAGAGAGAGAGATCGTAGAAGCACCATTTGACTAAATTCAAAAGGGTGGACATCTCCTTCATCTAATGTTCTAAAAGAAATTGGGATTGTTGCCTTAGCCTCCGCTACAATATTAATCTCTTCGGCAGCTAATTGTTCTGCCTGTGCGGCTTAGCGTGCTTCCCTTTCTTTTTCGTTTTCTTTCACCTTCTCTCTAAACTCCTTCATTATTTTCAACTTCAAGATGGAGCTTTTTAATAAATTCCCAAAAGAACCTCTCAAAACTTTCACATATCTGCATAATCTGGAACTTACCCACATAATTTTTCGCACTCTATCAGTAATACTAAACCATTCCCTTCTTTTTTCAGCTGAATCCTGATCTACAGCAACTCCTGCTTCAACTTCTTCTGCAAATGGTTCGATTTCCCAACCAATGAGATTTAGGGTTTTAGTTTGAGATGGATTCGATGAAATCTTATGTATCTTGAGGATTGAGAGAGAGATTGAGAGAGAGAAATGTATCTGGAGAGGATGAAGAAAGCAAAAAGATAAAAGTGGCAGAAAAGGGTTAATTGGTGAAGGGTCATGTACATTGATTTAGGTGGATTCTTTTTAAGAAGTCGAGGATAGAGATTTCATTTTTCTTATCATTTTTCATAAAAAAATCAGATTTTCGTACATTTTATCCAAAATAAAAAATTATTTTATGTTTTTCCCACCCATCTACACCCTTTATTTTTTTTTGTTCCTCACAATTCATGCCCTTGACCCTCACTCTATATTTTGCAATATATCTCACAGTTAAGATATAAAAATATATATTTATTTAATGACGATCATCAATATTATATATATATAAGTTTGTAATATTTTAATATATTCATTTTTTTATTGATAATTAAAAAAATACCCTTTTATAAAAATTTTGAACACAACTAAATAATATTACTTTTTATTACAAAAAATATCTCTCATATATATGTAGCATTCTACCTGACAAGATGCATTCAGTGTCTCTTGGTGTCTATTTTTCAATTTCTAATTGTTTTCAATTAACAAAAATATTTATTTAAAAATTTAAAACTATTATATTTAAGTAGTATTAATTAACATTGAGAAAACCAGGTTTGAAAAATATTGAGTGGTAGAAAAATACAAATCATCTCATAAGATTCTTGTTGATCATTGGCTCTAATATCAATGTGTTGATGTTAAACTCTGTTTAGTTTAGCTTTTTCTCATATGAAAGAAGTGTTATATCTGTACATACCTTGATTTCTCCCCACTAACTGGCTGCATGTAAATTATAGAGATGATTTAGTAATAAAAAATAATTATTTTTTATATAATTCCTAATTAGGTCACAGAATATGTTAAAATTACACATGCATAAACACAAATCTTAAAAACTTTATAATGAAACATAGATCAAAATATATATAATAGAATTACAATCGTGAGCTTAATGCTTTTAAATAACTTACATGAAAAAAATAGTTAATTGAGATAACACAATTTATTAAGGCATATTTATTCATTATCATTGTTAATTAACAATTAACAAGGTCTTTAATAACTGTATTCATATAGATACATTTTCTTTTATTGACTAAATTAAATGAAAATCTTAAAAAATTAACAAATACAATAATTTATTAACTTGTCAATTACAAGATTAGATTTTAAACTTAGTATTTTTAATAAATAGACATATGACGTGCATGAATATGTACGAACATATAAATTTTTAATAAATAGACATATGACGTGCATGAATATGTACGAACATATAAATACATGCATATACGTACGTAAAGAAGCAAAATCATGCAGACATATACACATGGTTGTGCCTATTTCTTATTTATATTTAAGATTAAAAGAAAAATAAAATAGAAGAAAAGTCTAGGGCTATAAGTTGGAGTTGATCAAAAATCTATATTAGATTGAAATACTTTATGACGAAATTCTTATTAAAATAAAAAATTATAAAGATTTAAACTCTTAATATGTTTGTTTTTCGAAATCTAAAATGACTATACAATGTTTGTTTTTTAATTTCTTACATTTAAAGGTATACAAGGCATGTTCACATTATTGAGATATGGGATAGATATTTTTATATTTTTCTATTCATTGACAAGATGAGAAAGTAATGTTTTTTTATTTATTTAGGTAACAAAAATGTAACACTCCAAGTGTATTATTATTATTATTATTATTATTATTATTATTTTATTTATTTTAATTTGTAATTATTAGAATTTTATTTGGTTTTTTATTTAATTTAATTTAATTTGAATTTAATTGAAATTGATTTTGGAAAAAAGGGGTGAAAATTTGGATTATGGGGGTATTTTTGAAAAGAAAATCGGAAACTGTGGGTTAAAACACAATTTAGAAAAGTTGTGCCACGTCAGCACCACGTCAGCAGCCACGTCGGTGGCCCGGTCAGCAGCCCCGGCTAATCAGGACGCGCCGCGTGGCAAGGAAACGCTGACCAGGGGATGACAAATATGGGCGATCCGCGTGCGCGCGATCGGACGGCCAAGATCTATTCCTGCGCACACGGACAGCCCAGATTCACGCGCACGGACGGCTCAGATTCAATCAGGCACGAACGGCCCAGATTGCATCGCGATGGACGGTTGAGATTAAAAGGCAAAGGATATAAATAACTCCACCCACACCTGACCACAAAAACCCTAGCCGCCAGTGCCTCACCGGAGAAGAAGAACCAAATGCTGGAGGAGACAGCCGCTGCCACCCGCCGCACCGGGGAAGTTTCCGACCGCCGATCGAGGTAAATTTTCTCCCCCTTGCTCGTTTTTCGATGCTGAGTCCGCCTATGGCCAAACCGGAGCCAAACTACCGGCCAAACGGCCGAAAAACCCAGCCGAAGCCCACCGGCGCCGCCGCACCCCTCCTCGATTTTTGCCTTTGATGAGGCCCTTCCCGGCCTCCGTTCAATGCAAATTTTATACCAATGTGATCACCGTTCTTTTCTCTACAGGTTGATCGGAGCCAAACATCAAAACACGACTCATGTCGGAGGAGCCGCCGCACTCGAGGGCACCGCCACCGGTAAGTTTCGATTTTTCGTGATTTTTTGGCCCACCGAGGGCCCTAGGATTGTTTTATCGCAGGGACCGATGCAAGTGTGGCTGAATTCGGCCAAAAACGGTCAACCCGAGGCGAATCACCGCTGCAAGCAGCGGCGCCGTCGCTGGAGCATGGCAGAGCTGCCGTGCCGGAATTCTGATATTGGCCGAAAGGGGCCCTAGGTCTGATTTGAGATTTTTTTGGGATACGTGCAGGTACCGGTAGTGCGTTTCAGTTTTTCAAAAAAAATTCAGGGAAATTAATGGTTCACGTGTAGCGGGGACCCCCTATGGATCCCCAGGGATTCTAGTAGGCTGGTAAAAGATGAAATCTATTTTCTGATGATTGAAATGTAAATGTATGATATGTGTTATATTATAAAGTGTGTATGATTTCATGATATTATAAGGTTATTATTTTCATATGTTGTTATCATGGATCTCACCGAGGTAAGTGGACAGTAAAAGTTTTTATGTTAATAAACGAGTTCATTATAAATTATGCTCCATTGGTCACTTTTATTTTCTACCCACCTTTACTTCCATGACGGTGAGATAGTGTGATGTCTTTACTGGGCTGGTGTAACTTATCCCTTAATTAACCATTTCATATCAGGAAGACGTTGTTCCCGAGCCCGTTCCACAGGAAGACGGCGAAGGGGACGCCTAAAGACTTTATAGTTATATTTATAGTTTTTATTTCGAGTATCTCTTTTAGTTAGTTTGTTCCTTCATGTTTTGAGTACGTTTTGGTTATTGTGTAAGGGATGTTAATCAAAATTTTTATTACGCTTCCGCATTTGAGATTTTTAATACATATATTTCATTTAAATTTTCGGGGCCGTTACAAAGTATTTTAATAAAAACTTTTCATGTGTTTTACCTTTCTTTTAATCTTAATTTTAAAACTAAGGAGTAAGCACAACCATATGTACGTGTCTGTATGCATTTGCCTCCATTGGTATGTATATGCATGCATTTATATATTTATACATATTCATGCACGTCATATGTTTATTTATTGAAACTTTCAAATTTAAAATCTAATCTAACAATTGACAAGTTAATGAATTATTATATTTATTAGTCCTTTAATATTTTCTTCTAATTTTGTCGATAAAAAAATGGAAATTTATATAAATGTAGTTACTAAAGACTTTGTTAATTGTTAATTAATAATAATAATGAATATTTCAATTTGTGTTATCACAATTAATTATTTTTTTATGTAAATTTTTTAAAAAAATTAAGGCCACAGTAATAATTTTATTATATATATGTTTCGATTTATATTTCGTTATCAATTTTTTTAGATTTGTGTTTATGTATGTGTGATTTTATCTTATCCTATGAGCTAATTAAGAATTATATATTCGTTAGATAATTTCGTAATTATTTATTATGTCAACTCATGTATTATTATCTAGTCATTTCGATTTGTGTTTATATCTATTTGCGGGTATGTGATTTAATTTAATTTATTTTGTTATTACATTTTAACATGTACGTACCAAATTTTTGAAAATAAAAAGTAAATTAAATTTTATTTTATTTTGATTTTGGTATCAGATATAAAGTATTGTGTAATAGATCAGTCATAACATGCTACACAATACTCTAGACATGTGACCAATTACTCCAAAAGCTTATTTATTTGAATATTTTCTTAATTAACTACTCATAATTTCTAAAATAATTATTTTTCGCATATAGACAATTAATCTACATGGTAAAGGCATATGTAAGTTATTATAACAATACAAATCTTCTTAAAAATTATTTTTACAATATATTTACATATAGTTGATGGTCATTTCTAATAAACCAAAAGCAAGTACAGACTTAACACTTTTTTCATCTGAACAAAAGTTAAATACTACCAGCTCTCATATTGGAGCTGACAATTATATATCATACAGATATATATTAAAAACTTTGCAATTTTGTTAGTAGAATGCTAATTATAAGTGTAGGATACTCTTTATAATAAAATAAAAAAAGTACTATTTTAATTGTGTTCAAGATATTTATAAAAAAATATTTTTTAATTATCAGGTGAATGCACACATGAATATGTTAAAATATTAAAAACCTATATATATAATATAAGGTTTAGTGGGTTTAGATTATACTACAATTAAATTTACAACATTAATAGTCATTAAATAAACAGTACATAATAGATAATGATTTAAACAAATAAAACAAAACAAGTAAAATGTAATAATAATAATTTATTTAGGATAAAACAAAAAAGGAATGATGTAATAAAATTTGATTTTTTTTTATGAAAATAATAATAGAAAAATGAAATCTCTATCCCCACCTCCTTTTAAAGAATCCACCCAGGCCAACTCAATCAATGCACATGGCCGCTCACCATTAAACTCTTTTCTACTACTAATACCTTTCTGCTTTCTTCATCTCCCCAGTATTCATTTTTCTCTTTCTCTCTCAATCTATCTCTATCTCTCTCTTATCTAGTATTTGATAACAGTATATGTCGTAGATTTCATCAGAAAAGGGGAAAGAGCGAGTGCTGCAGATCATAATTCAAGCAGAAATAAAATAGAATGGTTCAATAACACTAATCTAGTGCGAAAATTCATTAGAGTAGGTTCCAAATTATACAGATATGTGAAGGTTTTATATCTTATGTTCCTCCTCATCATTCATCCCCTTGTTACCTTCTTCATTGATCACGACGCCTTTATTTGACTGTTGAGGCATCGTCATGAAAAACTCTTGTATCTCGCTTTTTTATCCATTTCTTGGCTTGTACATTAAGTTGTACTTCCCTACATTTCCTTTTTCCTCCTAAACAATACTAATTTTAGTACTTGTAACATTACCATATATCAACTTAAATATTTATTAAACACTACTCACCCAATTATATTTCAAAATTTCCTCTGGTTGAGGCAGCGGTATTTGCTGAAAATATTTCATCACCTATACAAACAACGAATAAAGTTTATTCATTTATATAATTTGTGATTAGTAATCTCTTATTAATTACCTCATCAAAGGAATCAATCTCCTTTTCCACCCTCTCTCCCTTCCCCTTCATGATGGTCTTCTATCCACATAAAAAAAAATTAAATATTACATAAGAAGTTAGTGTAATTTTCTTTTATATCGACGTATAAAAAATTTAAATATTACATTAGACACTTCACCATCTATACAACAACACAAAGCAAGCAAGGTGATTCTAATAATCTGCTCAAGAATAAAAATATTAATTTCAATCTTTTGTATTAATTTATTTACCGCATCAAGGATCTGAGGCCTCTTTTTTGCCACCTCGTTCACCTGTTCTTCTTCTATTGGCACCTGCAAAAATTAACAGGAAAGTAAAGCACATGTTAGTTAACACTCTATACATACATGAACTATTATACATATGCATATACATATATATATAAACATTTATACTTGACTCACTGAAGCATTCACATCTTTCTCCATATTATTACTAGGATTTCTCACCAAAGGCACCTATATACAAAAAAAAAAAAGACTTAAGGTAAAATATTTTAATACTATAATGTTACTCATTAATTGAACATTTTCAAGATGTATACATATAGACATTCAAAACCAACATACAGGAGAAGAAGTGCTTTGTTCTCCATCCACCACCTTCCTCGGCCTACCAACCTTCCTCTTCACTGAGGTACTCGCTTGTTCCCCATCCTCCTTATTCTTCCTTGGCCTTCCCAGCTTCTTCCTTTCTCCTGGTGGCAATAAAGAACTATTCTCTTCTTCCGTCTTCTTCTTCCTTGGTTTGGGAGTGGGTTTATTCGGATAGATTTCGTAGAGTATAAAATCAGTTACCTCGATAACTGATCGAAAGGATCCCTTAGATTCCTTATGAACGTAGTACTGCAATCCCACATGAATGTAAATATTATCAAGCTTCCTTTTATATCTCAAGATGAGTATAGTACTCTAAAAAACCAATTTGTTAAGATGGAAAAACTAAAAAAGACTTACTGTATCACATGATTTAGTCTCCCGTCTCCGTTTCTCAATCGTCCAGCCTTGAGTTCTTTGCTGGATCGAATATTTGTGATTTATATTGGGTGGAAGGAGATTCTCTGGAGTGTACTATTAGTAAGAAAATTAACCATTAACAACTTTTTAACAAAACTCATTTGAATTAAAAGACAATCTCAGAGAGTTAAGTGATGAAAATTTCACTAACAACATCAATATTATCGGCAAGGACGAGAAGATCTTCAGGAAGACTAAAGGAAACTGAAGTTGTTCCAGCTACTGGGCATTTACTTTGTCTTCTACGTTTGTGCTGATTCCCCTACAAATTACTTTATGTTATGATCTAAAAAACCCAGTATGTAAAATTATTTGATATATATATACACACAAAGAGAGAAAGAGATCGTAGAAGCACCATTTGGTTGGATTCAAAAAGGCAGACATCTCTTTCATCTGATGTCCTAAAAGAAATTGGGATTGCTGCCTCAACCTCCGCCGCAATATTAATCCCTTCTGCAGCTAGTTGTTCCGCCTGTGCGGCTTGGCATGCTTCCTTCTCTTTCTCTTCTTCTTTCACCTTCTCTCTAAACTCCTTCATTATTTTCTGTTTCAAAATAGATCATTTTAATAAATTTCTCAAAAGAACCCTCAAAAGCTTCACATATCTGTATAATCTGGAACTTACCCGGACAGATTTTTGCACTCTATCAGTAATACTAAACCATTCCATTCTTTTTATGGCTGAATCCTGATCTGCAGCAACTCTTTCACCTCGTTCTTCAAATGGTGGGATTTCCCAACTAGTGAGATTTAGGGTCTCAGTTTGAGATGGAATCGATGACATCTTGTGTATCTGGAGAGGATTGAGAGAGAGAGAGAGAAAGAGAGAGAGAAAGAGAGAGAGAAAGAGATTGAGAGAGAGAAAGAGATTGAGAAATTTTTGTGAGGGAATGAAGAAAGCAAAAAAAGGTATAAGTAGTAGAAAAGGGTTTAATGGTGATGGGTCATGTACATTGATTGAGGTGAGGATAGAGGTTTGATTTTATTATTATTATTATTGATAAAAAAGGATAGATTTTATTATATTTTTCCTGCCCATCTAGAACCTTCTTTTTTCTCCTTCAAATGCATCCCCTTTATTCACTCATAAACCATTAACCTTATTCTATATTCTACAATACATTTATACTTATGTAATTACTATTTATTTTTTGGATTTAACTGCAATTTAGTCTAAATTCACAAAACCTTATATTATATACATTATGAGTAGTTAATTAAGAAAATATTTAAACAAATAAACTTTTGAAATAATTGGTCACAGGTCGAGAAAAATATATAGCATGTCATGACTGATGCCAAAATTTTAAAGTTTTAAAAATTTTAATTTAATTTTTATTTTCGGAAACTTGGTACACATACACTAAAATGTAATAACAAAATAAATTTAATTAAATCATGCACCTACAGATAAATATAAACACAAATAAAAATTATTAGAGAATGATACATGAGTTGATATATAATGAACAATCATGAAATTATCTAATGATTGCTAAGTTTTAATTAGATCATAGAATAAGATAAAATTAAACATAGATAAACACAAAACTAAAAGGGTTGATAATGAAACATAGATCGAAATATATACAATGAAATTATTAGTGTGGCTTTGATGCTTTTAACTAATTTACATGAAAAAATAGGTAATTGTGATAACATATATTGAAATATCCATTATCATTGTTAGTTAACAAATAACAAAGTCTTTAGTAACTATATTCATATAGATTCCTTTTCTTTTATTTGACTAAATTAAAAGAAAATATTAAAAGATTAACAAATACAATAATTCATTAATTCGTCAATTATAAGATTCGATTTTAAATTTGATACTTTCAATAAATAAACATATGATGTGCGTGAACATGCATGGATATATAAATACATGCATATACGTATGTATAGAGGCAATAACATGCAGACACATACACATGGTCATGCCTACTTCTTATTTATATTTAAGATTAAAAGAAAAATAAAACAGAAGAAAAGTCTAGGGCTATAAGGGGGAGTTGATCGAAAATCTATATTAGATTGAAAGATGTTATGACGAAATTCCTCTTAAAAATAAAAAAAAATTATAAAAATTTAAACTCTTAATATGTTTGTTTTTCGAAATCTAAAAAGAATAAAAGAAAACCTCAATGTTTAATTAACCTAAAATGACTATACAATATTTGTTTTTTAGTTTCTTACATTTAAAGGTATGCAAGGCATGTTTTCATTATTGAGATATGGGGTAGATATTTATATTTTTTTTTGTGGCCCTTGTGCTGGGACTAAGAGATCTATTTTCTGCCTTTTATCTGGTTGTTGTGGCTCATATACCTTCCTCTTATTGTTTGGTATCAAACCGTTGGATCTGTTGTGGGATTGGGATTGTAGCCTCTTCTGCAATCTGGGCTCGTTCTAGTGCTTCTTGATAGTCATTAATTTTTAGAACGAAGATTTTATCCCATAGCTCTTTACGCATACCTCTTTGAAACTTCCTGCTCTTAGGCTTCCATCTGCTACTAAGTTGGGCGTGAACCGAGCGAGGTCTATAAACTTTTCTGCATATTCTGCCACCCTCATATTTCCTTGCTTTAATCCTATGAACTCCTTTTGCTTTTGTTCTCAAACAAAGTCAGGGAAATACTTCTCGTAGAATGCTGCTCCAAATACTTCCCAAAGGATCGCTATCATCAGCGATCCCTTCTTCAGGCGTCGCTAGTGTTCTGCAGCTCCCTTGAACATGAATGTGGCTAATTGTACCTCTTGCTCTGATGTGGCGCTGAGACCATCAAATATCTTCTCTATTTCCATGATCCATTGTTCGGCTAATATCAGGTCAGTTGCTCTAGTAAATGATGGCGGCGGGTTCATTCTTTTAAATCTTTCAATGAGTTTTCCATTATTTCCCTCCATCGGCTGTGTGTTACTGGTACTAGCATTATTACCGTTTATAGCACTTTAGCTATGGACTACGTATTGAGTTACCACCGTGGCCAAGCCTTCGACTATATGCATGAGTCTATCTAGACTCTGCTCGATCCGATCTTCTGGAATCCGATGTGTCTCCTCTCTCGGTATCCTTATCATTTCTTACATTCATGAAATTTAAAATTAGAGACATTTCCCTATGTTTCCCAACTCTATCTAAGTCTTATGTGAACCTCAGCCTCGTATTCAAGGGATGTCCTAGAATAGTGCTCTGATACCACTTGTCGCGGATCACATCCCGTCGTACAGGATAATGACTAGAGCATACTTCCTTAAATCATATAGACTAAAGTTAAGTAAAATAACTTAAATTTATTAATAATAAAAGAGTTGCATAAGCATTACATCCCTTAAATATAAAATATAAACATATGTACGAGGCTCTAGATTTCCTTACTTACATTATTAAATAAAAATACGAAACAATAACCTTAATATCAGAGTCTAGACTTCAGAAATTTTTTTCGTATCACTGCTCACTCTGCAGTGGTATCTTTAGTATCTGGACAATGATAGGGGGGTGAGATAAAATATCTCAATATGCAATATTATGAAATCACAGCATAGTACATGAAATTAAGTTTAATGTGATTAATAAAAGGTTTGCTATAAATGTTAAGAAAGTTGTCCATTTGAGAATTCATAGCTTTTTTTATGAAAATAAATGATAAAAAAGTGGTACATAGCTAAAAAAAATAATTTCTGACATTGAATTTTTCGATGAAAATAATTTTTTTTGCTATATATCTAATTTTTGTAATATTTTTTTAAAGTATGGTGAGCTTTTAAATCTCCATGATAATTTTCCATTAATGTAGTCAGTCATAGAAAATAAAACTGTACCTATCATACTTCTTGACTTTATGTTTATTCATATTTATTTTCCATTGTCATTATTATGTAAACAGCCAAAAAGGATACGTTAACAAGAAAACCATATAAAATATACAAAAAAAGGTTGGCTAAGGAAGACTGATAAATGGTTTATGTTGTTCATTGTTTTACATATTACATAATAAGGTTAAATATGTTACTTCACCATATATACAACAAGGTAAAAGAAGTTAATGCTAATAGTCTGCTCAAGATTGAAAATACTAATTTCAATCTCTTATATTAATTTATTTACTTCATCAATGATCTTCCCTTGCCACGTCGTTCAGTTGTTACTCTTCTATTGGCACCTATAAATTAACAGGAAAGCAAAGCATATTTAGTCAAGACTCTATACATCCATGAACTATTCTAACTAAGTGCAATATATATATATATATATATACTCAAAACCAACATACAGAAGAAGTCCTTTGTTCCTCATCCACCACCTTCCTTGGCCTGCCAACCTTCCTCTTCACTGAGGTACTGCTCCCTTGTTCCCCATCCTCCTTATTCTTCCTTGGCCTATCGAACCTCTTCCTTTCTCCCAGTGGCACTATAGAACTGCTCTCTTCTTGCATATTCTTCTTCCTTGGTTTCAGAGTTAGTTTGTTCGGGTAGATTTCATACATGTTAAAGGGCCTTGGTTGGCTGAAAAAACATGAAAAATTGAAACCCACTGGCGGTGGGGCACTCTGGTACGGCGACTCCTCCGGCTCACGTTGTGGTTGGGTGTTTTGCTCTGGTCAATCTATAGAGAAGGATACGATGATCACAACAGTAAAAAAATTACACATAACTGGAATCAGGAAAGGCCTCATCGGAGGAGTTTTGTGAAATTCCCCGCAGTGGCGCTGCTTGGCTTTGCCGGTATTTTTTGGCCAATTAGCCAGTCTTTATGCTTCGATTTGGCTATAGGTGAGCTTAAAATTGAATTTTGTGCAAAAGAAAAAGTTTTTACCTTTTTTGGCAATCAGAAAGGGTTCCGGTGCGGTGGTGGGTCGCGGCGATCGGCTCCCCAGCGGCTGGGTCATCTTCTCCAACGAAGGGGTCTGGTGGCTAGGGTTAGGGTTTGGTTCGGATGGGGGTTATTTATATCTGTCAACTTTTGATTTGGGCCGTCCATCGCGTTTGATCTGGACCGTCCGATCGCGATTAAATAGGGAGTGAATTTGGGCTGTTCATCGCGATCCAATCTGGGCCATCCATCACTATTCATTCTGGGCCGTCCGATCGCGTTTGAATCTGGTCCTTCGATCACGTTTGGGAGGGAGCACATCCAGGTCATCCGTGCGCGCGGGAGCGGACCTAGGCCATTCGATTGCGAGCACGCGAATCGCCCGCATGGCTTTTTGTGTGGCACCGCGTCAGCACCCGTTGCCACATGGCGCGTCCTAGTTCGTCAGGACTGTTAACCGAGCGTCCCACGTGGCAGAACTTCTTCAAATTGTAATTTGACCCCTGATTTCTAATTTTTCTTTTAAAAATATCGAAGAACCCAAATTTTTACCCATTTTCTCCAAAATTATTTCCAATTTCGTCCTCATTCAATTTTTACTTCATTTTTACCCCAAATAAAATAAAATAAAATACAACAAAATAAATTAAATTAATAAAAAATTATATTTATTAATTATTTAATTATACAAATTTTTTTATTTATTTTATTTTATTATTTTCTTTTTTTTTGTGGGTGTTACATTTTGTGTTTATGTAAGTTTAATTTTATCTTATTCTATGAGCTAATTAAAAATTACATATCATTAGATAATTTCATGATTGTTCATTATATATCAACCCATGTATCATTCTCCAGTATGTTAATCACAAATTTTAATGCAATTGAAATTTAAATTTATAAAAGTAATAACAAATTTTTAAATATAGAAAATAGTTATGTAGTTTGATTATTTTTTATTTAGATATATAAGAATAAATAAAATTTACAAATATAGACAATAGGTTTGAAGTTCTATTTTTTTAGTTAAATTTTAATTCGACCTTCTTAAATAATAAAAATATTCAAATCTTTTACCATAAATGTTACGATCTTAGTGAAAATAAAATTTTGCAAGCTAAAATTAAAAATGAGTAAAACATATTCGAGCTAAATAATTAAAAGAAAATATCAATTACAAATATGAGGCTAAATAATTATAAAAAATATTGTCTATTTAAAAAATTTTGTCTATAGCCAATAGGAAACTAAATTGATTAATATGGTCAAGTACTTTCTCAAAAACAATTTTAATTTGGAAAAATTATAAATTAGTTACTCAAATAAAAATATTATTTATTTATTTTTCAATAAATAAAAAATATCTATCTCCTATCTCAAAAAAGTGCACATGCCTTGCAAGCCATAATAAGCTAAAGAACAAGAACTAAATAATCATTTTAGGTTAATAAAATACTGAGTTTTTGTTCTTTTCTTTTCTAATTTTGAAAAACAAGCATGTTAAAGACACTGAACAGTTATTAAAGACTTTGTTAATTGTTAATTAACAAAGTATGAAAGTGTGTTAGCCTAAATTAATTAGCCTATGCTACAAGGTTGGTGTCTAACATTTTCTCCCCTTTTTTAAAATTTTGATATATAATTTTGATTGAGGACTGATGTATGTTTTGGTGTTAATCCAACCTAAAATATGGCCACCATGACCCATTTACTTGTAAATCCAAGCAACAGAAAGATCAAAACATGTAACTGATTGGAGAAAAATAAGCATCAAAGGACGGGAGGAGAAGCGGAATTGAAGCCAAAGTCAGAACACACTCATACATCAAGATCTATAGGGGAAAAAGATATTACATAGATTAAAAACATCTGCAATATACACTAACTGCATAATAAAAGGTGTAAATCCAGTAAACCAGGTTATCGACCAAAAGAATATTACCAAAAATCCAAAAAATCATGAAACAATGTCGAACTCATGTAAAAAATAAAAACAAGCGAATTTAATAAATGGACTCCTGTAAATATAGAAATTAGTGCCACAAGAACATTTCACTTGAAAAATCTTTTCATCCCAAAAATATTATTAACCAAACTGAATGAGGACTATAAATTATAAAGATAAACAGACTTGAAATTGGATAAATATGTATTGGCTCTAATGATATCCTTTCATCTCAAACATATAAGAAGTAAAAACTATAATCCATCACATGCAGGGACAAAATCAAGTGTGCAATAACACAAGTAAAAACTAATTCCGACAGAGCACTGAAAGAATAAACATAGCATTGAAAATAGAGAAATATTAGTGAAGCCAATAGGTATAAATAGAGAGAAAAGTGACCGAGAGAGCCAAAATGAAGCAGAGATTATTCCAACACACTCTCTTACTTAAAAGAAACTAAACAGAACTGTCAAAAATTAAACGAAAGAAGAAACACTATATATAAGAAACGAAACAACAAACACTGTATGATAATTTAAAGTAAAGCATATTAATAGTTAAAATCTGTGTAATTTTTTATTTTTAAGAGAAATTTTGCCAGAAAGTATTTCAATGTAAACTTTTCTTTTGTTTTATTTTCCTTTTTATCTTAATTATAAAATTAAGAAGTAAACACGACCATATGTACGTATCTGCATGCATTTGCCTCCATACGTATGTATATGCATGTATTTATATATTTATACATATTCATGCACGTCATATGCCTATTTATTGAAGCTTTCAAATTTAAAATCTAATCTAACAATTGACAAGTTAATAAATTATTATATTTGCTTGTCCTTTAATATATTTTTTTAATTTAGTCAATAAAAGGAAGAAAATTTATATAATATAATTACTAAAGAGTTTGTTAATTGTTGATTAACAACAATAATGAATATTTCAATTTATGTTATCACAATTAATTATTTTTTTCATGTAAATTGTTTAAAAGCATTAAGACCATAGTAATTATTTTATTGTATTAATATTTTGATTTATGTTTCATTATCGTTTTTTTAGATTTGTGTTTATGTATGTGTAATTTTATCTTAATCTATGAGCTAATTAAGAATTATTTAATCATTAGATAATTTCAAAAATGTTTATTATGTCAACCCATGTATTATTCTCTAATAATTTTGATTTGTGTTTATATCTATATGCGGGTATATAATTTAATTTAATTTATTTTGTTATTACATTTTAACATATACGTACTAAGTTTTCGAAAATAAAAATTAAATATAATTTTATTTTATTTTATTTTATTTTGATTTTGGCATAAGATATAACGGTATTGTGTAATAGATAAGTCATAGCATGCTACACAATATTCTAGACATTTGACCAATTACTCCAAAAGCTTATTTATTTGAATATTTTCTTAATTAACTACTCATAATTTTTAAAATAATTATTTTTCTCTTATACACAATTAATGTAACATAGTAAAAGCATATGTAAGTTATAATTGAAATATAAACCTCCTTAAAAGTCATTTTTACAATATATTTGTAGTAGTTGACAGTGATTTCTAATAAACCTAAAGCAAGTATAGACTTAACATTTGTTTAACAAGAATGACTTGAATTTTTCTACTACATAATATTTTCCATAGATATAATAATTTTGAAAATTTAAATAAATATTTTTATTAAGTGAACGCAATCAGAAACTAAAAATAAACATCAACAGACACTAAACAGGTTAAAAAAACTGTATTTACAATATCTATACATATATTTTAATTTTGTTGGTAGAATACTAAATATATGTGAAGGATACTCTTTATAATAAAATAAAAAAATATTATTTTAATTGTGTTCAAGATATTTATAAAAGAAGTATTTCTTAAATATCAGTAAATGCACACATGAATATGTTAAAATATTAAAAACCTATATATATAGAATATAAGGTTTAGTGGGTTTAAATTAAATTACAATTAAATTTACAACATTAATAGTCATTAAATAAATATAGAATAGATAATAAGGGTAATGATTTAAACAAATAGAACAAAACAAGTAAAATGTAATAATAATAATAATAATAATTTGTTTAGGATAAAACAAAAAAGGAAGATGTAATAAAATCTGATTTTTTATGAAAAATAATAATAATAAATGAAATCTCTATCCCCGCCTCCTTTTAACGAATTCACCCAGGCCACCTCAATCAATGCACATGGCTGTTCACCATTGAACCATTTTCTACTACTTATACATTTCTGCTTTCTTCATCCCCAACATATATTTTTCTCTTTCTTTCTTAATCTCTCTCTTGTCTAGTATTTGAATTCAATAATATGTCGTTGATTTCATCGAAAAAGGGTAAGAATGAGTTGTTACAGATCACAATTCAAGCGAAAACAGAATGGAATGGTTCAATATCACTGATCAAGTGCAAAAATTCATCGGGGTAGGTTCCAGATTATACGGATATGTGAAAGTTTTGATTATTTTTTAAGAATTTATTAACTGTCCATCTTGAAATAGAAAATAATTAAGGAGTTTAGAGACAAGGTGAAAGAAGAAGAGAAAGAAAAAGAAGCCCATCAAGCCGTAGAGGCTGAACAATTAGTTGCACAAAGAATAAATATTACGGCAGAGGCTAAGCCAGCAATCCACGTTTCTTTCAAAAGACAAGATGAAGAAGATATCCAGCCTTTTGATTATACTCAAATGGTACTTCCATGTTCTCTATATATAGATATGTTTATATATGAATGCAATTTTACATACTGGTTTTTTAGATCATAGTGTAGTTAGTGTCAATTAATTTGTAAGGGAACCAGAAGGGACACAAAAGGAAAACTAAATGTCCAATAGCTGGAACAACTATAGTCTCATTCATACTTCTTGAGGATCTCCTAGCTATGGCTAATAATATTGATCTTGTTAGTAAAATTTTCTATCACTTAAATCTCTAAGATTTTTTTTTAAATCAAATGGGTTTTGTAAAAACTCTTTAATGGTTAATTTTTTTTACTAACAGTACACTCCGGAGCATCTTCGACCCAATACAGGCCCAAATACACAATCCAACAAAGAATCGAAGGTTGGACGGCTGAGAAATGGCGACGGGATACTAAAATATATTATATAGTAAGTCCTTTTTAGTTTTTCCAACTTAACAAATTGGTTTTCTAAAGTACTATATTCATCTTGAAATAGAAAAAGAAGCTTGATAATATTTATATTCATTTGGAATTGCAGTATTATATTCATAGAGAATCTAAGGGGTCCTTCTGATTGGTTGTTGAGGTTACAGATTTCATACTTAATGAAATCTACCCAAATAAACCCACTCTAAAGCCAAAGAAGAAGAATCCAAAAGAAGAGAGTAATTTTATAGTGCCACCGGGAGAAAGTACTACTTAAATGTAGAAGAAGGTGAGAAGGCCAAGGAAGAATAAGGAGGATGGGGAACAAGGGAGAACCCCTGTTAAGAAGAAGGTTGGTTGGCCAAGAAAGGTGGCAGATGGAGAAGAAATGACTTCCTTTATATGTTGGTTTTGAGTATATATATATACACACACATACATAATGCACTTAGTTAGAATAGTTCATGAATGTGTAGAATGTTGACTAAAATATGCTTTGCTTTTCTATTAGTTTTTGCAGGTTCCAATAAAAGAGGAACAACTTAAAGAGGTGGCAAGAGAAAGGCTCACTGATGCGGTAAATAAATTAATATAAAAGATTGAAATTAATATTTTTATTAGAATGACCTTTCTCTGCCTTATTGTACAGATGGTGAACTAACTCATTTAACCTCATTGTGTAATATTTAGTTTGTATTATCCACTTACAAATAACTTAATTTCTTGGTACTTATAGATGATGGAGAAGATCATCACCAAGGGAAAGAAAGAGTGTGAGCGAAGAGATTGATCCAATTGATGAGGTAATTAAGCATGTACTAATTACAAATTAAATGGGTTAATAAACTTTATTTGTTGTTTGTATAAATGATTGAATATTTTCAGGAGAAACTTTTGGCTGAACTAGAGGATAGTATTACAAAAAATTATGGGATGAGTAGTGCTACAAGTAATAAAAAATTTGTTCATGAGGTAAATGGAAATATTGTTGTGATGGAGGCAAAAAGAAATGCAGAGAAGTATAGATCAATGCCAATTGGTGAATTAAATAACGAGATATTTGCAGCTAATGTGAAGAATTTTTTAGAAGAGCTTTTCATGAGGATGCCTCAATATTCAAATAAAAGCATTTTTATCAATGAAAAATGTGACAAGGGAAAGAATGATGAGAAGGAAAAAAAGTTATGAATGGATGGTCTTTGTGGAAAAACTTGAGAAATTTTGCGAAATTAAGATGTGCAGTGAGCCCTTTTTTTTCTTTTAATATAAACCATGATATGAATTGTAATGGTTCGAAACTTAAAAGAAAATAAATTATAAATTGAATGCGAAAGCGAAATAATAGAGTTAAGGTTTATATTCCTTACACAATAATTTAGAATATCCAATAGAGCTACGGTACTGTTCCTTCTAAAGGAACAAACAAAAATTAAAGAAATAAACGAAAGTAAATAATTGAGCATCCTAGGACGACCTTCACTAGCTTTTGAAGGAGTCTAGGTAGTGAACTATTCACAACCCCTTTGTTGATTGAGATCTAGAACTTGGTCCTCTTGATCTAAAATAGTTAATGAAGGGGTGAACTACACTAGTCTAGTAAGAATATCACACTACTCACCAATACAGAAATTGAAGGTTGGTAAAAATCATAAAAATAACCAACGGAGCTCTTAATTTAAGTGAATTCATTTATTATAAGTAAAATCATTTATTGCATACTCACTGTTGCGAGATTTCTAAAACCAACCTATAGAGACAATAGCTTAACAACATCATAATCTCATATTCAAGTAAGCAAGAACAACAAGTTTTCCTTTTTATTTGCCTACTGGTATCCATGGGGGTCAATAGGGATGTCCCACTATGCATGAACCAACATCCAACCTTGTCAACTAACCGACTGTCCCCATACTCCGTCTGGTATGAGCACCAAAAATACCATCCCTCAATACTCTGTCCAATATGAGGGTAAAACGAGCTGTCCCCATACCCCGTTCGGTATGAGCACCAAAAATATCAATCCTCGATACCCCGTCCGGTATGAAGTGACGTTCACGATAGGGTTCCCTATGTACCCGGTCCGTCCATCATCTCCCAAGATATCCAGTAAGGCTACCATTCATTCATTCATTTAATTTTTAGTTTCACAATTTAATCGTAAATCAGCGCAAGACAAATAATACATGCATCAAGAAAACACAACTCAATCATTTTACCAATTCCAGTACATTATAATGCATTTAAAGCTGTAAAATCAAACAATCGGTTAAATAGGACAAAAAATAATAAATAACCGGTTATAACTCCATTAGTAACCTGTAATTAATTCTCGAAGTTTTTTAAATTATACAAAATATTGTATTATTGATAATTAAACTTCAATCCCATAATAGGGAATAAGGTGAGGGATTCTTATCCGAATTGGTGTCGGAAACACTAAACTTTTTACTGCACTTACTGGCGATCCCTAGGTTCTTTGAATTTCTCTGTAGAGATTAAAACACGCTTCATGTACTTAAAAATACCCCAAATATTCAAAATCGGTATTAAAAACCTTTTCTGACCAATTTTTAAATTCCAGCACGGCGGCATCACTGTGCTCCGACAACGGCACGGCCAAACTTGCAGGGGTGGTTTACCTCGAACTGGTCGTTTTTGGCCAGTTTTGGCTGATTTATACCCATCCTTGCGAGAAAACACATTAGAGGGCCTCGGTTGGCCGAAAAAAGTCAAAAAATAAAAACTTACCGGTGGTAAGATTTTCTGGTGCGGCGACTTCACCGACTCACCTTCGCGGCTGGGCATTTTTCTTCGGTCAACCTGTAGAAAACAGAATGGTGAATATATTGGTGAAAAAATTGCACAAAACGGGAAATGGGAAGGGACTCATCGGAGGTATTTTGGGTTTTGCTTGCGGCACCGCCGTTGGGCTCTACCTGCAGTTTTCAGCTCGTCCACCGTTTCTTTTTCTCTGATTTATCGATGGAGGTGTTCAAAATTAAATTTCGAGTGGATAAGAGAATTTTTACCTTTTTTGGCAGTCAGAGGTGGTTCTGGCGTGGCGGCGGGCGACTCTCTTCGCCAGTGACTGGTTCTTCTTCTCCAAAAGGGGGGCTGGCGGCTGGGGTTTGGGTTTAGTGTAATGTGAGATATTTATACCCGTCTTCCTTAAATTTAGACCGTTCATCGCATTTGATCTCCACCGTCCGATCACATTTAAAGAGTAAATGAATCTAGACCATTCATTGCGATTTGATCTGGACTGTACGATCGCATTTAAAGAGGGAACGAATCTAGTCCGTTCATCACCTTTAATCGCGAGCATCCGATGGTGGCTAAGGAGGGAACGGATCCGGACCGTCCGTGCGCGCGGGAACGCATTCGGGCTATCCGATTGTGAGTACGCGGATTGCCAGTGTGGTCTCCTGCATGGCACCGAGTCAGCATGCCTTGCCACACGAACCCAAATTTTCACCACTTCTTCCCAAAATTATTTTTAATTTCATCAATTGAATAAATGTTGTGGATTTAATTACAATTTAATCTAATCCTAGAAAACCTTATATTATATATATAAGTTTGTAATATTTTAATATATTTATGTGCGCACTTAATAATAATTAAAAAAATACTTTTTTATAAAAATTTTCAACGCAATTAAAATAATATTTTTGTTTTTTTTTAATGTGTTTGCTTGACAAAAATATTTATTTAAAATTTCAAAACTAATATATTCTTGTAATGTATGGAAAATATTATGCATTAAAGAAATATAAATCATCTCATAAGGTTCTTGTTTATCATCAGCTCCAATATCAAAGTCTGCAACATTTAACTTTTACTCTGATGAAAGAAGTGTTAAGTCTATACTCATATTTGGATTATTAGTAATCTCCATCAGATGGCTGCAAGTAAATTATAGAAATGATTAATAACAACTAAAAAAGTCATTAATAACTATGTTTATATAGATTTTTGTTTTTTATTGACAAAATTAAAAAAAATTTATTAAATGATTAACGAATATAATAATTTATTAACTTTTCAATTTTAAGATTCGATTTTAAATTTGATAGTTTTAATAAATAAACATATGACGTACAAGCATAAGTATGAGTACATAAATACATTCATATACATTTGTACAGAGGCAAAAATATGCATACACATAAATATGATCGTGTCTACTTCTTAGTTTATATTTAAGATTAAACGAAAAATAAAAAAGAAAAAAAGTCTAGGATGATAAGGTGAAGTTGTTTGAAAATTTCTACTAGATTGAAATACTTTATACCGAAATTCCTCTTAGAAATAAAAAATTATAAAAATTTAAACTCTTAATGTACTTGATTTTGAAATCTATATATACATATATGGGTAGATATTTTTATGTTTTTCTATTCCCTAAAAGATAAGAAAGTAATATTTTTTAGTTGGGTATGTAATTTATAATTGTTCAAATTTTAACTTTTTTTTTGAGAAAGTAGTTGACCTTATTCAAAAAATCTACCAATCATATAGCACTATGCACTATATTTATCAATTTGGACATAATAGATAAATTTGTATGCTTGAGAAAATTACTTATTAACCATCTATATACACACATATATATATATACATCTTCTTATACTACCTCATTAATTCTTAATTAATGACAAATTGTCATACTTTAAAATTGAATAAATAAGATAAAGGAATGATTTTATGAATATTTTAGACAGCTTATTAACTCCATTTTAATCCTTTGCATTTCTACTTAATAGAATGTGAATAAAAATCATTTATTCTGTAGTATACCTAATAGTAGTTTATTCCTATCATACTTTAATACTTGGACAATACTATTATGCCTCATGCTCATGAATAATCTCTTTAAGAAATATTTTTTTTATAAACTGACAATTCTGTAAAATCATTTCTATATTTTGTTCATATAGATAGTTAATAAGTAATTTTCTCACGCATACAAATTCATCTATTATGTCCAAATAGATATATATAGTGCATAACACTATATGATTGGTAGATTATTCGAATAAGGTCAATTACTTTCTCTAAAGAAAGTTTAAATTTGAAAAATTATAAATTATTTACCCAACTAGAAAATATTACTTTCTCATCTTATTAGGGAATAGAAAAACAAAAATATGAACATGCTTTGCAAACCTTTGTATGTAAGAAACTAAAGAATAAATATTGTACAATCATTTTAGGTTAATTAAATAATGAAGTTTTCTTTTATTCTTTTAAGATTTCGAAAAATGAGTATATAAAGAGTTTAGCTTTTTTATAGTTTTTCATTTCTAAGAAGAATTTTGGCATAAAGTATTTCAATCTAGTAGAGATTTTCAATCAACTCCACCTTATAGCTCTAGACTTTTCTTATGTATATTTTTCTTTTAATCTTAAATATAATTTCCTTTTTTTATCACTAAAATTAGAAGAAAATATTAAAGAAGTAATAAATATAATAATTCATTAATTTGTCAATTGTTAGATTAAATTTTAAATTTAAAAGTTTCAATAAATAAACATATGACGTGCATGAATATGTATAAATATATAAATGCATGCATATACATACGAATGGAGGCAAATGCATGCAAACACGTACATATGGTGGTGCTTACTTCTTAGTTTTAAAATTAAGATTAAAAGAAAGGTAAAACATATGAAAAGTTTATATTGAAATACTTTCTGACGAAATTTCTCTTAAAAATAAAAAACTACATAGATTTTAACTCTTAATATGCTTATTTTTTGGAAATATAGAAAGAATAAAATTGACTTAAAATTATTATACAGTGTTTGTTCTTTAGTTTTTCATATACAAAGGCATGCAAGGCATGTGGACATTTTCAGTTTCTTATATACAGTGTTTGTTCTTTTGTTTAATTTTTGGAAAGTTCTATTCAGTTTCCTTAAACAAAAGAGTATGCTAGAATAATCCCTGAAATATAATTAGCTTTTGGTTGACA
>NW_019014300.1:0-12349 GCF_000150535.2 Carica papaya | reverse complement strand
ATATGGGAATGTATAAATATATGCACATAGAAAGGCAAAAGCATGTAGACACATACACATGATCTTGACTACTTTTGAATATTATATTTACTACTAAAAGAAAAATAAAATCGAAGAAAAGTCTATGGTTATAGAGGGGAGTTTATTGAAAATCTCTACTAGATTGAAATACTTCATGACGAAATTCTTCTTATAAATATAAGAACATACAAATCTAAACTTTTAACATGCTTGCTTTTCAAAATTTTTTTTTTGAGAAAGTACTTGACTATATTTGGAAAAATCTAACCAATCATATATCATTATGCAGCATCATATATAAATATCATAATAACTAACAAATTAGGAGTTAATGGTGACTCCCATCATCCATACGTTGAGTTAAGGAAGAAGAGTCAGGGGTTATCCATTGTTTTCACAAACACCACCAATTTATATCTTATGTTCCTCCCCATCATTCCTTCTGTTGTTACATTTTTCATTGATCATGACGCCTTTATTTGAATGTTGAGGCATCATCTTGAAAAACTCCTTTGGCATCTCGCTTTTTGATCCATCTCTTGGCTTGTACATTTAGTTGTATTTCTCCACATTTCTATTTTCCTCCTGAAAAATACCAATTTTAGTACTTGTAACATTATCGTATGTCAACTTAAATATTTATTAAACACTACTCAGCCAATCATATTTCAAAATTTCATAAGGTTGAGGTAATGGTTTTTGCTGAAAAGATTTCATCACCTATACAAACAACAAATAAATTTTATTCAAGTATATAATTTGTAATTAGTAATTTCTTATTAATTACCTCATCAAAGGAATCAATCTCCTCTTCCACCCTATCTCCCTTTTCCTTCATGATGGTCTTCTGTGCACGTATAAAATATTTAAATATTACATAATAAGTCTGCTACAAATAACTAAATATTATTTTTTAAATTCGGTTACCTACTGGCTATAGGCAAATAATAGAGCTAATGACTATTTTTTATCTTTATAATTTTATTATCACTTTTATAAAATTAAATTTTATTTATGTTTGAATCTATAATTAGTTAAAATAAAGGATTATACTAAGTAAGTCGGATCTTCCCACAGTTGTTTAATGTAATTATTAAAGGGTTCGCTATAAAAGTTAATAAAGTTGTCTATTTGGGATTTCATAAAGTTATATTAAAAGAAATGACTTCAAGCAAATAAATATTTTGATGAAAATAAACTTTTGTTGTGACATCTAATTTTTGTAATATTTTTTTGAAAATTAAAATAAGTTTTACATCTCTATGACAATTTTTACAAGTATGTTATGACAACCATTCATGTCATGGTTTATATTAAAAGAAAAAAAAAGGCTCGCTGCACATCTTAATTTCGCAAAATTTCTCAAATTTTTCCACAAAGACCATCCATTCATAACTTTTTTTCCTTCTCATCATTCTTTCCCTTGTTGCAATTTTCATTGATAAAAATGCCTTTATCTGAATATTGAGACATCTTCATGAAAAGCTCTTCTAAAAAATTCTTCACATTAACCGCAGATATCTCGTTATTTAATTCACCTCTTGGCGTTGAGCTATACTTCTCTCCATTTCCTTTTGCCTCTTGCACAACAACATTTCCATTTACCTCATGAACAACAATTTTATTACATGTAGCATTATGTCAACTTAAATATTTATTACTTGTAGCACTACTCACCCCATAATTTTTTGTAATACTATCCTCTGGTTCAGCTAACGATTTCTCCTAAAAATATTAAGTCATTCATACAAACAACAAATAAAGTTCATTAACCCATATAATTTGTAATTAGTACGTGCTTAATTATCTCATCATTGGATCAATCTTTTCTCCCACCGTCTTTCTCTTTCCATTGGTGATGATCTTCTCCATCATCTATAAGTACCAAGAAATCAAGTTAGTTATTAGTGGATAATACAAACTAAATATTACACAATAAGGCAAAGCAAGGTCATTCTAATAAAAATATTAATTTCAATATTTTATATTAATTTATTTACCTCATTAATGATCTCGGCCCTCTCTCTTGCCACCTCGTTTAGCTTTTCCTCTTTTATTGGCACCAGCAAAAATTAATAGGAAAGTAAAGCATATTTTAGTCAACACTCTACACATTCATGAACTATTCTAACTAAGTGCACATGCCTTGCAAGCTATAATAAGCTAAAGAACAAGAATTAAATAGTCATTTTAGGTTAATTAGATACTAAGTTTTTGTTCTTTTCTTTTTTAATTTTGAAAAACAAGCATGTTAAAAATTTAGATCAGTACCCTTTTCTATTTATAAGAGGAATTTCGTCATGAAGTATTTTAATCTAGTACGGAGTTTCAATCAACTCTTCTTTATAACCATAGACTTTTTTTCTCTTTTATTTTTCTTTTAGTATTAAATATAATATTCAAAAGTAGTCAAGATCATATGTACCTGTCTGCATGCTTTTGCCTCTTTACGTGCATATATTTATACGTTCCCATATGTTCATACACGTCATATGTCTATTTATTGAAAATACCAAATTTAAAATATAATCTTATAATTGACAAGTTAATGAGTTATTGTATTCGTTAACCTTTTAATATTTTCTTTTAATTTAGTCAATAAAAGAAAGATAATTTATATGAATAGTTATTAAAGACTTTGTTAATTGTTAATTAACAAAGTACGAAAGTGTGTTAGCCTAAATTAGTTAGCCTAAGCTACAAGGTCGGTGTCTAACATTTTCTCCCCATTTAAAAAATTTTGATATAGAATTTTGATTGAGGACTGATATAGGTTTTTGTATTAATCCAACCTAAAATACAACCACCATGACCTATTTACTTGACAATCCAAGCTACAGAAAAATCAAAACACGTAACTGGTTGGAGAAAACCAAGCATCGAAGGACGGGAGGAGAAGCGGAATAGAAGCTAGAGTCAGAACACACTCATACATCAAGATCTATGGAGGGAAAAAGGTATCACATAGATTAAAAACATCTACAATATACACTAATTGCGTAATAAAAGGTGTAAATCCAATAAACCAGGTCATCGATCAAAAGCCAATTACCAAAAATAAAAAAAATCATGAAACAATGTCAAACTCATATAAAAAATAAAAACAAGCGAATTTGATAAATGGACTCGTGTAAATACAGAAATTAGTGCCACAAGAACATCACAATTGGGAAATCTTTCCATCCCAGAAACATTATTAACCAAAATGAATGAGGACTATAAATTATAAAGAAAAACAGACTTGAAATTGGATAGATATGTATTGGCTCTACTGATATCCTTTCATGTCAAACACATAAGAAGTAAAAACTATAATCCATCACATGCATGGACAAAATCAAGCGTGCAATAACGCAAAAAGTAAAAACTAATTCTGACATACCACTGAAAGAATAAACATAGAATTGGAAATGGAGAAATACGAGTAAAGCCAATAAGTATAAAGAGAGAGAAAAGTGACCAGGAGAGTCAAAATGAAGCAGGGATTATTCCAACACACTCTTTTACTTAAGAGAAACTGAACAGAGCTGTCAAAAATTAAACGAAAGAAGAAACACTGTATGTAAGAAACTAAAGAACAAACACTATATGATAATTTAAAGACAATTTTATTCTTTTTATAATTCCGAAAACAAGCATATAAATAGTTAAAATCTGTGTAATTTTTTATTTTTAAGAGAAATTTCGTCAAAAAGTATTTCAATATAAACTTTTCTTATTTTTTATACCTTTCTTTTAATCTTAATTTTAAAACCAAGAAGAAAGCACGACCATATATACGTGTCTACATGCATTTGCCTCCATACGTATATATATGCATGCATTTATATATTTATACATATTCATGCACGTCATATGTCTATTTATTGAATCTTTCAAATTTAAAATCTAATCTAACAAGCGACAAGTTAATGAATTATTATATCTGTTAGTCTTTTAATATTTTCTTTTAAGTTAGTCAATAAAAGAAAGAAAATTTATGTAAATATAATTTCTAAAGATTTGTTTAATCGTTAATTAACAATAATAATGAATATTTCAATTTATGTTATCATAATTAATTATTTTTTTTCATGTAAATTGTTTAAAAGCATTAAGACCACCTTAATAATTTTATTGTATAAATATTTCGATTTATGTTTCATTATCAATTGTTTTAGATTTGTCTTTGTGTATGTGTAATTTTATCTTATTCTATGAGCTAATCAAGAATTATGTAATCATTAGATAATTTCATAGTTGTTCATTATGTCAACCCATGTATTATTCTCTAATCATTTTGATTTGTGTTTATATCTATCTGCGGGTGTAGGATTTAAGTTAATTTATTTTGTTATTACATTTTAACATATACGTACCAAGTTTTCAAAAATAAAATAATTTTGTTATTACATTTTATTTTATTTTATTTTTATTTTGGCATGAGATATAACGGTATTATGTAATAAATAAGTCGTAGAATGCTACACATATTCTAGACATGTGACCAATTACTCCAAAAGCTTATTTATTTGAATATTTTTATAATTAACTACTCATAATTTTTAAAATAATTATTTTTCTCATATATACAATTAATCCTCATAGTTGAAATACGAACCTCCTTAAAAGTCATTTTTACAATATATTTGCAGGTAGTTAGTGGTAATTTCTAATAAACCAAAGGCAAGAACAGACTTAATATTTTTTCATCTGAACAAAAATTAAATACTACAGGCTTTGATATTGGAGCAGACAATCAATAAGAACCTTATGAGATAATTTGTATTTCTATACTACATAATATTTTTCACATATATAATAGTTTTAGAAATTTAAATAAATATTTTTATTAAGCGATCATTGTAGCAGCCCCGGAAATTCATAATGGAATTTATATTATAAATATCAAATGCGGAAGCGAAGTCAAAATTTGAATAACATCCCTTACACTGAAACCAAAACGTGCTCACGAAATATAAAAGATTAAACTACCTAAAGGAGAAACTTGAAAGTAAAAACTTCGAATGTGACTATGGAGTCTTTAGGCGTCCCCTTCGTCGTCCTCCTGCGGAACCGGCTCGGGAACGATGTCCTCTTGATTTGAAATGATTAAATAAGGAATGAGCTACACTAGCCCAGTAAAGACATCACGATATCTCACCGTCACGGAGGTAAAGGTGGGTAGAAAATACAAAAAGACCAATGGAGCATAATTTACAACAAATCCTTTTATCGATAATAAAACCTTTACCATTTACTTACCTCGGTGAAATTCATAAAACAATATACGAAAGCAATAACATCATCATCATCATGGAAACATATATATGAACTGTATAACATAATACCTATCACACTTTTCGTAATTCAATCGTTACACAACATATTTTCCTAATTCACCAGTCCACTAGTATCCATGGGGATCCATAGGGGTCCCGCTACCCGTTAATCCTTAACACTTGAAATCAGATTCCAGAGCCGTCCCCATACCCCGTCCGGTATGGGCGCCAAACCATAGATCTCATTACCCCGTCCGGTATGAGGGTGAAACGGGCCATCCTCATACCTCGTCCGGTATGGGCGCCAAAACACATAAGATCTCCATACCCCGTCCGGTATGGGAGACCACAATCCCGGTAGGGTTCCCTACGGACCCGGTCCGTCCACCATCTCCCAGGATATCTAGTCAGGCTGAACACATTATACAAATTCCATTCACATAATCTTTCATTCTCCTTTTCCCTCAGTCAGCATTATCAATCACATACAAACAAGCAAAACGATAATTTATGCCAAACAGACAACATATAGCATCAATATCCCGGTCATTCAATCCATAATCAATAAAACAGTAAAATATGCACACGAAACTATAAAATGAAAACATCAAACCTCATACTGCATTTAAAACTGTAAAACAGGCCAAATAACAGTTAACCGACAAACACACTAGACTCGGGCTCCATTAGCGACCTTAAGCAATTTCACACATTCGTTAATTCATGAAATACCGTTTTATCATTTATTGAACTTTAATACCGTGATAGGAAATAGGGTGAGGGGTCCTTACTCGTTTCGGGGTCCGAACACGGCTTCACAGTGCGCTTGTAGGCTGTCCCTAATTTTCCCTGAATTTTTCTCGGGGAACTGAAACGCACTACTGGTACCTGCACGTGTTCCAAAAAATCCCAAATTAGGCCCAGGGCCCCTTTCGGCCCAAATCGCAACTCCGGCACGGCGGCTCCGCCGTGCTCCGGCGACGGCACCGCCGTTGGCGGCGGCGATTCGCCTCGGGTTGGCTGTTTTCGGCCGTTTCCGGCCGAATTCGGCCACACTCGCATCGGTCCCTTCAAGAAAACAACCCTAGGGCCCTCGGGGGGCCAAAAAATCACGGAAAAATGGAGCTTATCGGTGGCGGCGCTCTCGGGTGCGGCGGCGCTCTCGGGTGCGGCGGCTCTCCGACGAGGTTCGTGTTTTGGTGATTCGGCTCCGGTCAACCTGTAGAGAAAAGAATGGTGATCACGGTGATATAAAAATTGCATCAAACGGAGGCCGGGAAGGGCCTCATCGGAGGCAAAAACCGAGAAGGGGCGCGGCGGCGCCGCTGGGCTTCGACCGTGTATTTCGTCCGTTTGGCCTGGATTTTGGCTCCGATTTGGCCACAGGAGGAATCAGCGTGGAAAAACGAGTCCGGGGTACGAAATTTACCTCGATCGGCGGTCGAAAATTCCTCTGGTGCGGCGGCGGGTGGCGGCGGCCGGCTTCTGGTTCGTCTTCTCCTGCGAGCGGCAGGCGGCTAGGGTTTGTGGTCTGGTGTGGGGGTTCTATTTATAACCCTTTGCCTTTTGATCTCAGCCGTCCATTTTGTTTTAATCTGGGCCGTCCGATCGCGCCTACGCGGATCGCCAACGTGGCCCTTTTGGAACGACGTGGTCTTGCCACGTGGCAGGTCCCGGTTGGCCAGGACTGCTGACCGGGCCTGCTGACGTGGCTGCCGACGTGGCTTTTTTTTTTTTTTTTTTTCGGCCCCTTTCCGGGCGCTACAATCATAATCAGAAACTAAAAATAAACATTAATAGACACTAAACAGGTTAAAAAAACTATATTTACAATATATATCATACAAACATGTATTAGAAAAATTTTAAATTTTGTTAGTAGAGTGCTAATTATATGTGAAGGATACTCTCTATAATAAAATAAAAAAAAGAAATATTATTTTAATTGTGTTCAAGATATTTATAGAAAATTATTTTTTAATTATCAGTAATGCACACTTGAATATATTAAAATATTAAAAACCTGTATATATAGAATATAAGGTTTAGTAGGTTTAAATTAAATTTCAATTAAATTTACAGCATTAATAGTCATTAAATAAATATAGATGTTTATAACTTAATTGTAGGATATATTACAGAATAGATAATAAGGGTAATGATTTAAATAAATAAAACAAAATAAGTAAAATGTAATAATAATAATAATAATAATTTATTTAGGAAAAAACAAAAAAGGAATAATGTTATAAAATCTGATTATTTATGAAAAATAATAATAAAAAATTAAATCTCCATCTCTACATCCTTTTAAAGATTCGACTCATGCCACCTCAATCAACGCACATGGCTGCTCACCATTAAACCCTTTTATACTACTTATACCTTTCTGCTATCTCAAAAAAGTGCACATGCCTTGAAAGCCATAATAAACTAAAGAACAAGAATTAAATAGTCATTTTAGGTTCATTAGATACTGAGTTTTCGTTCTTCTCTTTTTTAATTTTAAAAAACAAGCATGTTAAAATTTTAGATCTGTACCTTTTTCTATTTAATTTTGAAAAACAAGCATGTAACAAACATGTTACCGCTGCAAGCAGCGGCGCTGTCGCCGGAGCACGGCGGAGCCGCCGTGTCAGAATTGCGATATTGGCCGAAAGGGGCCCTAGGTCTAATTTGAGATTTTTTTTGGGACACGTGCAGGTACTAGTAGTACGTTTCAGCTCCTCGGAAAAAAATTCAAGGAAAATTAGGGACAGCCTGTAGGCGCACTGTAGAGCCGTATTCAGACCCCGAAACAAGTAAGGACCCCTCACCCTATTTCCTATCAAGGTATTAAAGTTCAATAAATGATAAAATGGTATTTCATGAATCAATAGATGTGTGAAATTGTTTAAGGTCGCTAATGGAGCCCGAGTCTGGTGTATTTGTCGGTCAATTGTTGTTTGTTCTATTTTACAGTTTTAAATGCAGTATGAGGTCTGATGTTTTCATTTCATAGTTTCGTGTGCATATATCACTGTTTTATTGATTATGGGTTGAATGACTGAGAACTCGATGTTGTGTGTTGTCTTGTTTGACATAAACTGTTGGTTTACATGTTTGTGTGTGATTTGATGATGGTGACTGAGGAAAAAGGGAATAAAAGGTTACGTGAATTGATAAATAGATAATGTAGACAGCCTAACTAGATATCCTGGGAGATGGTGGACGGACCGGGTCCGTAGGAAACCCTACCGGGAGCGTGGTCTCTCATACCGGACGGGGTATGGAGACCTTATGTGTTTTGGCGCCCATCCTGGACGGGGTATGGGGACGACCCGTTTCACCCTCATACAGGACGGGGTACTGAGGTTCATGGTTTTGGTGCCCATACCGGATGGGGTATGGGGACAGCTCTGGAATCAGGTTATAAATGTTAAGGGTTCACGGGTAGCGGACCCCTATGGAACCCCATGGATACTAGTAGGCTGATAAATGAGGAAAATGTATTGTTTAATGATTGAGATGCAAAGGCGTGGTAAGTAATTTGTTATACAGTTCATATGATTTCATGATGATGATAATGTTATTGCTTTCACATGTTGTTTTATGAACTTCACCGAGATTAGTGGACAGTAAAAGTTTTTATGTTAATAAACGAGTTTACTATAAATTATGCTCCATTGGTCTTTTGAGTTTTCTACCCACCTTTACTTATGTGGCGGTGAGATAGTGTGATGTCTTTACTGGGCTGGTGTAGCTCACCCCTTATTTAACCATTTCAGATCAGGAAGACGTTGTTCCCGAGCCCGTTCCGCAGGAAGACGGCGAAGGGGACGCCTAAGGACTCCGTAGTTATATTTACAGTTCTTATTTTCGAGTATCTCTTTTAGTTAGTTTGTTCTTTTATACTTTGAGCACGTTTTTGGTTTTAGTGTAAGGGATATTAATCAAAATTTTTATTACGCTTCCGTATTTGACATTTTTAATACACATATTTCATTCTGAATTTCCGGGGCCGTTACAGTTACCTCATCAGTGATCTCGGCCCTCTCTCTTGCCACCTCTTTTAGCTTTTCCTCTTTTATTGGCACTAGTAAAAATTAATAGGAAAGCAAAGCATATTTTAGTCAACACTCTACACATTCATGAACTATTCTAACTAAGTGCACATGCCTTGCAAGCCATAATAAGCTAAAGAACAAGAACTAAATAGTCATTTTAGGTTAATTAGATACTGAGTTTTTGTTCTTTTCTTTTTTAATTTTGAAAAACAAGCATGTTAAAAGTTTAGATTTGTACCCTTTTCTATTTATAAGAGGAATTTCGTCATGAAGTATTTTAATCTAGTATGGAGTTTCAATCAACTCTTCTTTATAACCATAGACTTTTCTTCTCTTTTATTTTTCTTTTAGTATTAAATATAATATTCAAAAGTAGTCAAGATCATATGTACCTGTCTGCATGCTTTTGCCTCTTTACGTGCATATATTTATACGTTCCCATATGTTCATGCATGTCATATGTCTATTTATTGAAAATACCAAATTTAAAATATAATCTTATAATTGACAAGTTAATGAGTTATTGTATTCGTTAACCTTTTAATATTTTCTTTTAATTTAGTCAATAAAAGAAAGATAATTTATATGAATAGTTATTAAAGACTTTGTTAATTGTTAATTAACAAAGTACGAAAGTGTGTTAGCCTAAATTAATTAGCCTACGCTACAAGGTTAGTGTCTAACATTTTTTCCCCATTTAAAAAATTTTGATATAGAATTTTGATTGAGGACTAATATATGTTTTTGTATTAATCCAACCTAAAATACAACCACCATGACCCATTTACTTGACAATCCAAGCTACAGAAAAATCAAAACACGTAACTGGTTGGAGAAAACCAAGCATCGAAGGACGGGAGGAGAAGCAAAATAGAAGCCAAAGTCAGAACACACTCATTCATCAAGATCTATGGAGGGAAAAAGGTATCACATAGATTAAAAACATCTACAATATACACTAATTGCATAATAAAAGGTGTAAATCCAATAAACCAGGTCATCGATCAAAAGCCAATTACCAAAAATTAAAAAAATCATGAAACAATGTCGAACTCATATCAAAAATAAAAACAAGCGAATTCGATAAATGGACTCGTGTAAATACAGAAATTAGTGCCACAAGAACATTACAACTGGGAAATCTTTCCATCCCAGAAACATTATTAACCAAAATGAATGAGGACTATAAATTATAAAGAAAAACAGACTTGAAATTGGATAGATATGTATTGGCTCTACTGATATCCTTTCATCTCAAACACATAAGATGTAAAAACTATAATCCATCACATGCATGGACAAAATCAAGCGTGCAATAACACAAGAAGTAAAAACTAATTCTAACATACCACTGAAAGAATAAACATAGAATTGAAAAAGGAGAAATACGAGTAAAGCCAATAGGTATAAAGAGAGAAAAAAGTGACCAGGAGAGTCAAAATGAAGCAGGGATTATTCCAACACACTCTCTTACTTAAGAGAAACTGAACAGAGCTGTCATAAATTAAACGAAAGAAGAAACACTGTATGTAAGAAACTAAAGAAAAAACACTATATGATAATTTAAAGTCAATTTTATTCTTTTTATAATTCCGAAAACAAGTATAGAAATAGTTAAAATCTGTGTAATTTTTTATTTTTAAGAGAAATTTCGTCAAAAAGTATTTCAAAATAAACTTTTCTTATTTTTTATACCTTTCTTTTAATCTTAATTTTAAAACCAAGAAGAAAGCACGACCATATATACGTGTCTACATGCATTTGCCTCCATACGTATATATATGCATGCATTTATATATTTATACATATTCATGCACGTCATATGTCTATTTATTGAATCTTTCAAACTTAAAATCTAATCTAACAAGCGACAAGTTAATGAATTATTATATTTGTTGGTCTTTTAATATTTTCTTTTAAGTTAGTCATAAAAGAAAGAAAATTTATGTAAATATAATTTCTAAAGATTTTGTTAATCGTTAATTAACAATAATAATGAATATTTCAATTTATGTTATCATAATTAATTATTTTTTTCATGTAAATTGTTTAAAAGCATTAAGACCACCTTAATAATTTTATTGCATAAATATTTCGATTTATGTTTCATTATCAATTGTTTTAGATTTGTCTTTGTGTATGTGTAATTTTATCTTATTCTATGAGCTAATCAAGAAATATGTAATCATTAGATAATTTCATAGTTGTTCATTATGTCAACCCATGTATTATTCTCTAATCATTTTGATTTGTGTTTATATCTATCTGCAGGTGTAGGATTTAACTTAATTTATTTTGTTATTACATTTTAACATATACGTACCAAGTTTTCGAAAATAAAATAAAATAATTTTGTTATTACATTTTATTTTATTTTATTTTGATTTTGGCATGAGATATAATGGTATTATGTAATAAATAAGTCGTAGCCTGCTACACATATTCTAGACATGTAACCAATTACTCCAAAAGCTTATTTATTTGAATATTTTTATAATTAACTACTCATAATTTTTAAAATAATTATTTTTCTCATATACACAATTAATCCTCATAGTTGAAATACGAACCTCCTTAAAAGTCGTTTTTACAATATATTTGCAGGTAGTTAGTGGTAATTTCTAATAAACCAAAGGCAAGTACAGACTTAATACTTTTTTCATCTGAACAAAAATTAAATACTACAGGCTTTGATATTGGAGCCGACAATCAATAAGAACCTTATGAGATAATTTGTATTTCTGTACTACATAATATTTTTCACATATATAATAGTTTTAGAAATTTAAATAAATATTTTTATTAAGCAATCATAATCAGAAACTAAAAATAAACATTAATAGACACTAAACAGGTTAAAAAAACTATATTTACAATATATATCATACAAATATGTATTAGAAAAATTTTAAATTTTGTTAGTAGAGTGCTAATTATATGTGAAGGATACTCTCTATAATAAAATAAAAAAATAAAATATTATTTTAATTGTGTTCAAGATATTTATAGAAAAGTATTTTT
>NW_019014299.1:0-26479 GCF_000150535.2 Carica papaya | reverse complement strand
GACTACCCTGCCTGTTTCAGTTACTTGGGAACAGTTCCTGGCGACTTTTCATGCAGAGTACTTTCCAGAGCATCTCCAACATCTGAAGGAGATGGAGTTTGTACAGTTGGTCCAGAGGAACATAACTGTGTCAAAATATACTCGCAAGTTTCTAGAGTTGGGTTGATATTCCCCTGAGACATTATTGGATAAAGGCAGGAAGGCTAGAAGGTTCCAATTGGGTCTCCACCCAGAGATCAGACAGTAGTTGTTTGTACTGGAGCTCAAGACTTAGTCGGTTATTTTGGCCAAGGCACAATTAGTGGAGAGGAGTTTCCGCACATTCTCTCAGGCGGCAGGGAACCTTAGACCCTTAGCTCCACCCCACAGACCAGCACCTACTGCGCCTGTTCAATAGAATAAGAGGCTTAGGCCGATGATCCAGGCTCCCCCTCAAACTCCAGTGGCAGGATGTGGTAATGAGGAGCCATTTATAAATAAATAAAAATCATTTAGCATTTATTCCCTCACGGTAAATTTTCTTATTATCAAGTACTTTAACCCTCCTGTTTTCTCTAACTAGGCAAACTAAGAAAGAGATTTGTATTCAAGAGATTTCGGTAGTCTGAGACTTCTAAGATGTTTTTCGGATGAACTACCCAGACTTCTAGTAGATAGAGAAGTCAAATTTACCATAGACCTTCAGCCAGGCACCCAGCCCATTTCGGTTGCTCCTTACCGCATGAGCCGTATTGTGATAGAAGAACTGAGGAAACAAATCACTGAATTGCAGGACGATGGGTTTATCTGACATAGCCCCTTGGGGTGCTAGAGTCACCTTTGCCAGAAAGGGAGATGGGATGTTGAGGTTATGTACTAATTACAGAGGTCTGAACAGAGTTACAATAAAAAAAAAATATCCCCTCCCCAGGATTGAGGACCTCTTCGATCAGTTGCAGGGTGCCCAGGTCTTCTCCAAAATAGACCTGCATTCAAGTTACCATCAGGTAAAAATCAGGACAGGAGACATCCCCAAGACAGCCTTTCGAACTAAGTACGGACACTATGAGTTCCTAGTCATGCCATTTGGACTAACCAACGCCCCGGCCATCTTCATAGACTTGATGAAGAGGGTCTTCAGACAATTCCTGGATCAGTTTATTATTGTGTTCATCGATGACATCTTGGTTTATTCAAAAAGCAGAGAGGAACATGCTCACCATCTAGCTCAAGTTTTATAGGTTCTCAAAGAAAAGAAGTTATATATAAAGTTGAGTAAATGCAGGTTTTGGTTTGAATAGACTACCTTCCTAGGACACATCATATCAAAGGATGGAGTGTCAGTGAACCCTTAAAAGGTTGAAGTAGTGCTCGGTTTGGAAAAATTGACATCAGTTAAGGAGATTTGTTGTTTTCTGAGGATGGTGGGTTATTACCACAAGTTTGTGGAAGGATTTTCTAGTTTAGCTGCTCCTCTGACTCGACTCACAAAGAATAATGTCAAGTTTGAGTGGAACAAGAACTGTGAAAGAAGTTTTTCGAAACTAAAGAAGTGGCTGACTACTGCATCTGTGTTGGCCTTGTTGAGAGGATTGGGTGGATATACAATTTATAGTGATTCCTCCTACCTAGGTCTGGGTTGTGTTTTGATGCAGCATGGGAATGTCATAGCCTATGGATCCAGACAGTTAAAGAGTCATGAGAAAAACTATCCCACCCATGACTTAGAGCTTGCCACAATCATACACGTCTTAAAGACTTGGCGCCATTATTTGTATGGGGAGACCTTTTAGATCTATACCGATCACAAGAATTTGAAACACATATTCACTCAAAAGGATCTCAACATGCGTAAGAGAAGATGGATAAACTTCTCAAGGACTATGATTGCGACATCTTGTATCACCCGGGTAAGGGCAAAGTGGTAGTCGACGCACTCAGTAAGAAAAGTGCAGGTACATTAGCCCATTTGATGGTTTTAGAAAGTAGAGAAATAGGGGTCACACAACAGGTTCGACTTTAGCACTTGAGGAGAGTCATTTGTTTGGGCCATCTGACTGTTTAGCCTGAGTTAATCCAAAGAATAAGGGAAGCTCAGTCCACCCATTCCACCATAGCTGCCCTAAAAAAAGATGCAGAATAGGGAGTTAACTCAAAATTTCGAGTCTCTACTGATGGGTTGCTCAGATTCCAAGACAGGGTGTGTGTTCCAAGTGACAATGAGTTAAAGAGGGACATTATGACAAAGGCCCATAACTCAAAGTTCGCCATGCATCCCAAAAGCATTAAGATGTACCAAAGCATACGACTTCGATTTTGGTGGAACAGGATGTAAAAAGATATGACTGACTTTATTTCTAAGTGTTTAGTATGTCAGCAGGTCAAGACAGAGCACCAACCCCCAGGTGGGCTACTTCAGCCATTACCAATCCCAGAGTGGAAGTGGGAACATATCACCATGGACTTCGTGATAGGATTACCTAAGGCACGCTCAGGACATGATGCCATCTGGCTAATTGTCGACTGGCTCACCAAGTCTTCTCACTTCTTGGTCATCAGGATGACCGATCCCTTAGACAAATTAGCAAGAATGTATATACAGGAAATAGTCAGATTACATGGAGTGCTAGTAACAGTAGTGTCCGACAGGGATCCCAAGTTCACTTCTCGATTTTGGTATAGCTTTCAACAAGCCATGGGAACGAATTTGTCCTTTAGTACTGCATTCTACCTTCAAACCGATGGACAGTCAGAAAGGACAATCCGTACACTTGAGGATATGCTTTGAGCTTGTGTCCTTAACTTTGGGGGCTATTGGGATGACCATCTACCCCTGATAGAGTTCGCCTACAACAACAGCTACCAAACGAGTATTGCATGGCTCCGTATGAGGCATTATATGGGCGCCCATTCAAATCACCGATTTGTTAGGAAGAAGTGGGTGATAGAAAATTATTCGGCCCAGATCTGGTAAATGAGACTACATCCAAAAGAGTTAAGATCAGAAAGAACACCCAGATGGCTCTAAGCAAACAGAAGAGTTACGCGGATACCCGGAGGAGGGATTTAGAATTTAAGAAAAGCAATTGGGTGTTCCTTAAAGCCGCTCTTTTTAAGAGAATTAGTAGGTTTGGCAAGAGGGGAAAACTGAATCCCCGATTTATTGGACCATTTAAAATCTTAGACAAATTCATTCCCTATTTAATCGTGATCGAACGGTTCAGATCAAACGTGATGGATGGCCCAGATAAAAAACGGACAAATATAAATAACCCCCATTTGCACCAAACCCTAACCTTAGCCACTAGAAACCCTCGCTAGAGAAGAAGACCCGACCGTCGGGAAGGAGACCGTTGCCACCCGCCGCCACACTAGAGCTTTTTCCGACTGCCAAAAAAGATAAAAATTTTCTCTTTTGGTTGAAATTTAATTTTAAGCACACCCATGGCCAAATCAGAGCAAAAAGACTGACTAATTGGCCGAAAAATGCTAGTGAAGCCTAGCGGCACTACTGTGGAAAATTTCACAAAATGCCTCCGATGAAGCCCTTCCTGTTTCCCGTTTTATATAATTTTTCCACCGTTGTGATCATCGTGTCCTTCTCTACAGGTTTACTGGAGCAAAACACTCAACCGCAACGTGAGCCGGAGGAGCTGCCGCACCGTAGAACCCCACCACTGGTGAGTTTTGGTTTTTTACATTTTTTTGGCCAACTGAGGCCCTTTAACATGTTTTCTTACAGGGATCAATGCAGAATCAGCTGAATTCGGCCAAAAATAGCTGACCCGAGGCGGACCGCCACCGCGAGCGGCAGCGCCGTCGCTGGAGCATGGCAGAGTGGCCATGCTAAAATTTCAAAATTGGTCAAATGCGCTCTGGGATTGATTTTGGGTTTGTTTGGGACATTTGTAGGTACTATTAGAGCGTTTCAATTTTTGAAGAAAAATTCAGGGAACTCGAGAATCGCCCGTAGGCGCAGTCGAACAGCTTAGCTTTTCGGACATCAAATCGAGTAAGGATCCCTCACCCTATTCCCTATCATAGAACTGAAGTCTAAATAAATAATAATACAATATTTGTTTGAATTTAGAAAATGTGCATAATTAATTACAGATTGCTAATGGATCTAGAACCAAAAATTTTCTACTATTACTTTGTTGATTATTTTACAGTTCAAATGCATGTTAGTACCTTATTTATTGATTTTATAGCTTTGAATGCATGTATGGTTTATTCTATGTGTTTACTGCTAAATCAAAAGAAATGAAGGTTAAACGGTAAAAATTGTGTGATGAAATGAATAGATAAAATGGTAGCCTTACTGGATATCTTTGGAGATAGTAGACGGATCGGGAACATAGGGAACCCTACTATGAACGTTATCTCATACTAGATGGGGTATGGAGACTTGATAATTTGGCACTCATACTGGACGGGGTATGGGGATGGTCCGCTTCACCCTCATACCGGATGGGGTATTGAGGTTTGGTAAATTGGTGTTCATACCCACTGGTGGTGTGTTTTGGTTTTTTACATTTTTTCGGCCAACTGAGACCCTTTAACGTATTTTCTTACAGGGATCGTTGCAGAATCGGCCGAAAATAGCTGACCCGAGGCGAACCGCCACTGCGAGCGGTAGCGCCGTCATTGGAGCATGGTGGAGTCGCCATGCTGGAATTCCAAAATTTGCCAAATGCACTTTGGGATTGATTTTGGGTTTGTTTGGGACATTTGTAGGTACTATTAGAGCGTTTCATTTTTTGAAGAAAAATTCAGGGAACCCGAGAATCGCCCGTAGGCGCAGTCGAACAGCTTAGCTTTTCGGACATCAAATCGAGTAAGGATCCCTCACCCTATTCCCTATCATAGAACTGAAGTCTAAATAAATAGTAATACAATATTTGTTTGAATTTAGAAAATGTGCATAATTAATTACAGATTGCTAATGGAGCTAGAACCGGAAATTCTCTACTATTACTTTGTTGATTGTTTTACAGTTCAAATGCATTTTAGTACCTTATTTATTGATTTTATAGCTTTAAATGCATGTATAGTTTATTCTATGTGTTTACTACTGAATCGGAAAAAATGAAGGTTAAACGGTAAAAATTGTGTGATGAAGTGAATAGATAAAATGGTAGCCTTAATGGATGTCCTGGGAGATAGTGGACGAACCGGGAACATAGGGAACCCTACCATGAACGTTATCTCATACTAGACGGGGTATGGAGACTTGATAATTTGGCGCTCATACTAGACGGGGTATGGGGATGGCCCGCTTCACCCTCATACCGGATGGGGTATTGAGGTTTGGTAAATTAGTGCTCATACCTGCTGGTGGTGAGTTTTGGTTTTTTACATTTTTTCGGCCAACTGAGACCCTTTAACGTGTTTTCTTACAGGGATCGTTGCAGAATCGGCCAAAAATAGCTGACCCGAGGCAGACCGCCACCTCGAGCGGCAGTGCTGTCGCTGGAGCATGGCGGAGTCGCCATGCTGGAATTCCAAAACTGGCCACATGTGCCCTGGGATTGAGTTTGGGTTTGTTTGGAACATTTATAGGTACTATTAGAGCGTTTCAATTCCTGAAGAAAAATTCAGGGAACCCGAGAATCGCCCGTAGGCGCAGTCGAATAGCTTAGCTTTTCGGACATCAAATCGAGTAAGGATCCCTCACCCTATTCCCTATCATAGAACTGAAGTCTAAATAAATAATAATACAATATTTGTTTGAATTTAGAAAATGTGCATAATTAATTACAGATTGCTAATGGAGCCAGAACCGGAAATTCTCTACTATTATTTTGTTGATTATTTTACAGTTCAAATGCATGTTAGTACCTTATTTATTTATTTTATAGCTTTGAGTGCATGTATGGTTTATTCTATGTGTTTACTGCTGAATCGGGAAAAATGAAGGTTAAACGGTAAAAAGTGTGTGATGAAATGAATAGATAAAATTGTAGCCTCACTGGATATCCTTGGAGATAGTGAACGGACCGGGAACATAGGGAACCCTACCATGAATGTTATCTCATACTAGACGGGGTATAGAGACTTGATAATTTGGTGCTCATACTGGACGGGGTATTGGGATGGCCCGCTTCACTCTCATACCAGATGGGGTATTGAGGTTTGGTAAATTGGTGCTCATACCCGACGAGATATGGGGACGGTCCGTAATTAAGAATGTTAAATGAAAGTGTTCACGTGTAGCAGGGACATCTTTATGAGCTCCCATGGATGCCAGCAGGCTGGTAAAAAAAGTGACAGTTATTGTTTGATTTATTAATGATGGATAAAGATTTATAATATGTGTTATGATTACTGATTATACATGGAATCATGATCTATATAATATTATTGTTTGTATAGATCATTTTTATAAATCTCACTATGGTAAGTGAACGGTAAATGATTTTTATAATTAATAAATGAGTTTGCTAAATTTAGTGCTCCATTAGTGTTTTTTTGATTTTATACTAACCTTTACTTCTGTGTCGGTAATATAGTGTGATATCCCTACTGGGGTAGTGTAACTCATCCCTTATTTAACTATTTCAGATCAAGAGGACTAGGTTCCAGAGCCCGATCTGCAAGAGGATTACGAGTAGATGCTAGATTTCTTTATTTTTTATTTATTCCTTTATTTCTTGTGGTTCTTTCAAAAGGGTGAATTTCGTAACACTGTTTAGTACTTTCAATTATTTGTGTAAGGAATGTAAACCCTAAACATTTATTACGCTTCCGCACTTTAATTATCTTTTATTTCCTTTGGATATTTTAGGGATCGTTACAGTTTATATTCAATTTATGTTATAATGGGACATGCAGGGAGCTCATGTGTTCGGGGCACCAATCTGTGTGTGCCATGTTGCAGACAAACGGACACGGCGAAGGTAACATTGTGCATATTAGGGGTGATTGGACAACCAGAGGGAATTCCCATCCGATTGCACTGTGAGAAACACTTTCAGCCGGAAGTGCGATCGGACGATCCAAGATCTCTCCTGCCTAAATGAACCTTGTCCTCAAGGTTCAAAGTAGAAAAATTATCAGGTAATTCTGTGGTACTCTCCCAAGTAGCCTCTTCTTCAAGTAGATGCTTCCATTTAACTAGGCTTTCTTCCATGAAACATGAGCCTTTCTTAATCGAAGAAATGTACAGGATAAACTAAGGTTGTACAATGATATCCCTAGTATCATTAATTAAGGGTAGTTCTTCAGTCAGAGAGTCGGACATGCTCAATTTCTTATATAGGAGGGAGAAATAGAAGACCGAATGAATCCGTGAATGTGTAGGTAAATTCTTTCAACAATTTGGTAAGGACCATTATAGCGACATGCGAGTTTTGGAAAAGCCCTTTTAAAAATATGTTGTTGACAATAAGGTTGTAGTTTAAGGAATACCTAATCACCTTCCTAAAATTCAATGTCACAACGCTTAACATTCACAACTTATTGCATGTGGTTGGAAACAGTTTGGAAATTAAGCTTGAGCTGGTGAAGTAGTTCATCTTGAGAAATAAGTCACTGGTCAACCTCATTAACAGGAGATGTGCCTGGATGAAAATGTGGAATAGTGGGTGGAAGTCGTCCATATAGGGCCTGAAAAGGCGTCATCTTAATAGAAGAGTGATAAGTGGTGTTGTACCAGAATTCAGCCTAAGAAAGTAAAGAGCTCCATCGACGAGGATGTTGGTGACCAAAGTAGTAAAGATATTATTCAATGCATTGGTTGACTTTTGATTGACCATTAGTTTGAAGATGATATGCATAACTGGTTTTGAGCTAAGTGCCAGATAATTTAAAGAATTCCTGCTACAAGCGATTGATAAAAATGGGATCTTGGTCACTAACAGTTGATTAGGGTCCATGGAGTTTAACCACATTATACATAAATTGTTTTGCCATTGTCTTGGTATATGGATGAGCGAAAGCCATAAAGTGAGCTGACTTATTGAGATGGTCGGCCACCACAAAAATAACACTATTACCATTAGAAATAGGTAAGCTTTCAATGAAATCCATTGAAATTTCTTCCCACACTTGACATGGGATAGACAAGGGTTGCAATACAGCAAGTGAAAGGGGATCAGCATTAACCCATTAACAGATATCACAGGAGGAGACATATTCAGTTACAAATTTATGCATCAAAGGCCAATAAAGTTATTAAGCAAGTTGCTTGAATGTTCTCTGAATTCCTAAATGACCATCAATCGGTGAATTATGAAACCCTTGTAATAATTGATGAGTTATGTTAGAACTTAGTCGAATAACCACACGATTCTTGAAGTATACAAGGCTATCTTTCCAAGTATAAGGACTATCAGGTGAATCTGATGCTAACTTGATAATTTTCTTCATAAAAGGATTCTAAGGATAAAATACCTAAAGATTATCCCATAACAGAAGCTTATGAGTTAAAATAGTATTAAATGTAGGACTACCTGATTTTCGTAAAAGTGCATCATCAGCAGAGTTTTCCTTCCCAGGTTTATAGATGATTTCATAGTCATATCCAAATAATTTAAAGTCCCATTTCTATTGTTTAGGAGTGGTGATACATTGATCCAAAAGATATTTGAGGCTTCTCTTATCAGTTATGATGAAAAATTTTTAACCCATCAAATAAGGACTGTAGAGTTAACTGCCATGATAACTGCTAGCATTTTTTTAGCATAAGTAGATCAAGCCTATTTGTTGACTCCTAAAGGTTGACTCATATAAGCTTTAGGTTGGTCATTCTGCATCAAGATAACTCCAATACCATCCCTTGAAGCATTTGTTTCCACCACAAAATTTTCCTTAAAGTTAGGTAATGCAAGACTCTGAGTTGATATTAAGGCCTATTTGAGGTTGAGAAAAGCTTATTCTGCTTCACCTGACTAAGTAAATTGCCATTTCTTTAACAAATTGGTGAGTGGTCGAGCTAGAATGCCATAATTTTGAATAAATTTTCTATAGTATCCAGTAAATCCCAAGAAACCTCTCAATTCTGTTATAATGGTGGGCTTAGGCCAATCAAGCATGGCCTTGATTTTATTCTGGTCAATTTTAACGCCATTCAGTGTAATAATATGACCCAAATATTCAAGCTCCTATTGCCCGAAGGCACACTTTTTGAGTTTGACAGAAAAACAATATAGTCTCAAAATTTCAAAGACCTGTTGGACATGATCAAGGTGCAGAGTACAAGGTTGACTGTATATTAATATATCATTAAAGAAAACTAGCACAAACTTACGAAGATGGATATGGAATATGGAATTCATCATTGCTTGAAAGGTAGAAGGGGCATTGTACAAGCCAAAAGGCATCACCAAATACTCATAATGTTGTTTATGAGTACGAAAAGTAGTTTTGTGCACATTAGCAGCATGAACTCCAACTTGATGATATCCTGCTTTCAAATCTAATTTAGTAAAAAGAAAAATAGCTCCATGTAGTTCATCCAACATATCATCAACAGTAAGGATCAGAAAAGGATCCTTTATAGTTATAACATTGAGCGCTCGCTGTTTGCCTAGGTGACCAATATTATGGCTACTTGATCCCTCTCTGTTCAACACTAATATGTTAGCAATTTATCGGATGGAATCTTCAAACTGTTAAAATTTATCGGTGAAGATGACCTACATTTTGTTTAAGCTATCTAGTACGTCACCCATGTTAAATTCTAGGTTTTCTATCCTTTCTTATTGTAGACATGACTCTAATACTAATTGTTATGGTCCCAGTCAGAACTTTAATTAATTAAATGACAATTTCTCTTTAAGGCAAAAATAACCTTGATTTTGAAAACAAAAACACACATGTCTTTTTCATTGAGTTGCAAGAGTTTAAATAGAAGATTATAATGATGGTTTACATACTTAAGAATAACTATTGGACAAGTTAAAATAACTACTATATAGGTGGAAGACATGCTGGTTGGTGGTTGACAAATGGTAGTGTAATCGTTGATGTTATTGATAATTGATGCAGTTTCTTCAATTGTCTAAATATCTTATATTCTTCTTAGGTTTGCCTTTTAAATCTTCGAAGCGTAATAGTTAATTAAAAATTGCTAGTTAAGGTTTGTTCTTTGAGGTTATCCTATCTAGATTTTAAGAGATCTTGTGGATTTTATTAATTTCAAATTAGTGCACAGAATCGATTATAGATTTCTAGTCTCTATCTTTATCTATTTCTGGTTGTATGTGTATAAATAAACTTTAGTTGTGACAAAATGTAAGCAATTTTCATATCATCAATCTCTATTTCTTATAGAGTATTCTTTATTTCTCAGCTTAAATTTTTTTCTCCTTTACTTGATATTTTCCACAGAAATAAAGTTGTTGTATGGTTTCAAGAGATGTCAGATCTTAGCCAAAACACGAATGACAACTCTTGTAACGCTTAGCAGTGATTAAGAGCCATTGTGAGGATGAACTAGGCACTGCAACTTGTTATAAAAGGGTTTTTCTTGAGAATGATTTTCAGAGAAATAATCTATAATGCATAATGACACCCTTTTCTAAATAAACTAAAAACTAAGGAATAAATTAGTAATATCACTCCTTAATAAGATATGTTTTTTTAAGTAGAATAAGCTAAGCTTATTTGTTATAACTTAGATTTCAAACAATGTCATAAAAAAATTAAAAAGTGCCTAGAATTTTTTTTTTATTTTAATAGCTTTTTTGTTGTTAGATAGTTAAAAAGGGGTAAGTGGTTGCTAGTGTGTTGGACACATGTCTGTCATGATAGTAATATTTTCAAAGTATGATGCTCATGTAAACACATTCTTTACCACTTGATTATTTGTCTAATAGTGTTAGATACAATGTTAGTAATTAATACCTATTTGAACAAAATTTAGAAGTATAGATTGTACATTAACATAAAAATATTACATGTGCCAATTTGAGCTAGCTTGAATAATACAAAGAATTTTAAAATATATATCGCTTTTATTATAATACAAATAGAAATATTTCATTTAAAATGAGATAATATAAATTAAAAATATAAATATAAATGTTATTGTGTAGTTCATGTCCTGATGACTACAATACTGTTTGGGGAAACTAAATAAAAGATAAAGCTAACATGTAATAAAATATAAAAATTCAAGGCCATTTAATCAAAGTTGAGAATTAATAAAATTTATACGATTTAGATCCTTTATAGGTGATTCACTGTGTATCCTACTAGCGTACTAAAAAAAACGAATAAAATTAAGCAAAATATATATTCCATACATAAAATTATAATCCATTTATTAATATATTCTTCCATTTTCTAGGTGCTTTTTCAAAACTTTGCTTATAATTGAATTTTAATTGTTTTTGTATTTTAAGTTCTACTATTTTAGTTTTATATTAGATTTAAAATTTTAAATCTCTTTAGAATTTAAAATTTTTTATTGTAGAAAGTCTAATATGAATTGTCCAAACATCAAGCTTTTTAAAAACATTGAAACAATCAAAGATAAATAACCTATATTAAATATGACAACCCAAAACTTATTAGAAGAATTAATTTTGTAATTATTTAATTGTGCAATTATTATAAATAATTTAATTGGCAGTAAATTCTACAAATTAGGTGATTAAAAATAAATTCCAAAAATAAGGTGATTTATTAAGATTTAAATATTTGACTAGCCATTGATTATCATTACACATTCATATATACATCACCTTTATTAATTGGAAATCAAACTATTATTTTCAATTCCATATGGTATCAGAGCTACCACACTCCTGATATGTTCCTTTTATTCTCCTTTTTCTCTCTCTCAATTCCCTACATTCTTTATCAACAATAATGGCTTTTGAAGACATCTCTACATCTTTCACTAGTCATAGCATCATTAAAAATACTAAATCATCATTGGCTCCATTGGCAACATGTCTTGTTTCTCCAGGCTACTTAAAAATGGAGCATTATACCATATCACTGCAGACTTGAATAATTTTTCACTTCACTCTCCTTATGTAGTGTTTGATGATGTAATGGCTTGGGTCTTCACATTATCCATACTGGTTCTACAAGTTTTTCTATCCCAATTCGCACATTTAATTTATGTAATTAAATAATTACTAAATTAATTTCTTTAATATCCTAGTCCACCAAAAAATAATGCACGGTTGCGAGATCCTTCACTGAAGCTGAATATCGTTATGTTGTTGCTACAATTATTGAGTTACGTTAGATTTCTTCTCTTCTAACTGAGTTTGACATTTATATTCCTGCTACTCTAGTTATCTATTGTGATAATATTGATGCAACTCATCTTTATTCCAATATTGCCTTTCATTCATAGATGGAACATGTTGCATTGATTATCATTCATGTTGTGAACATTAACTATTAATTTTTTTCATTTAAATGAATGTCATAATCAAATACTCGTCTAACAATTATATTCTTAAAATACATATGTAAATTATATTTAAATAATTAGTCTACACTACGAAGCAGGTGATTTATTATAATTAAAATATTTGACTAGTTGTTTATTATGATTATACATCTATATACACATCACCTTTATTCATTAGAAATCAAACCATTATTTTCAATTCCGTACGATATTTTAATAGCTTATTTTTCGTTTGATAGTTAATAACGTGTAAGTGGTTACTAGTTTGTTGGACACATGTCTTCCATGATAGCAATGTTTTCAAAGTCTGAAGCTCATGTAACACATTCTTTGTCACGTGAGTATTTGTCTAATAGTGTTAGACACAATGTTGGTAATAAGTGCCTATTTGAACAAAATTTAGAAGTATAGATTGTACATTAACATAAAAATGTTACATGAGCCAATTTGAGCAATCTTGAATAACACAAAGAATTTTGAAATATATATCTCTTTTATTATAATAAAAATAGAATTATTTCATTTAAAATGAGATAATATAAATTAAAAGTAGAATAATTATTAAAATAAAAATAAAACGATAGATTTGGGACTCTAAATTTTACTGTGTGGTTCAAGTCCTAATAACTACAATACTGTTTAGGCATACTAAATAATAGATAAAACTATCACGTAATAAAATATAAAAATTCAAGGCCATTCATGTCGAAGCTGAGAAGTAATAAGAATGAGATGATTTAGATCCTTTAAACTTGATATCTCATAGCATGACTTAATATTTAAACTAAAAACATTGAAACAATCTAAGATAAACCACATATTTTAAATATGACAACCCAAAACATATTAGAGGAATTAATTTAGTAATTATTTAATTGTGTAATTATTGTAAATAATTTGATTGGCAACTAATTCTAAGCAGCCATTTCGTTACCAAACTCCTGCACTATAGGATGTAATTCTTCTTCCACAGGTTGAACAGCCACTTAGTTATCAACCTCCTGCACTATAGGATGTAATTCTTCTTCCACAGGTTGAAGAACCACTTTATTACCAACCTCCTGCACCTACAAGTTTAAAACTTAACCTAATTAATTATACAACTTTTAATAATTAGTAAAGGGACTTACTAGGTGAAACATAAATTAAGAATTCTTTTTCTTTCTTTAAATTAATGACTCATTAAATGAATTCACCTCATAAAATACTAAAACTAAATTTGCTATAAATTCATCCAATAAAAATTGTGAAAAGTTCTACTTTATTGTTAAAATTATGAGCAAAACATGTAAAATCATGACAAAATTTTAATACTGATAGAGAAATTGAATATTAATACAATAGAAGTGAATTAAATATAATGCGAAAAGTAGATAAAATATAATTAAAGCTTAATTGTTTTAAAGGAGAAAAAACGTCAACCTGAAGGAGAGACTTCTCTTAGTGTTATGTGAATCACTGTTGTTTGTTAGTGAAATGAAATATAACAACTCACCTCTTCTTCATTTGTTGCTTCTGGGGGTAATGCATTTAGATCAAAATCATGCTTCAAAGGTTGATGATCATCAACAGCCTCTTCACTTGCAATGTTCTTTGTACCTCTATCTGCTAGCTTCTCTTTCTATTTAGATCACTTGTAATGCGTTTAGATCGAAACAATATGAATATAGAGCTATTTTTTTCAAAAGATTTTAGTTATTATATTACTCTATTAAATGTAACCTATGTTAACATTTAGTTTTTAAACCTTATAGTGAAAGTACATATGAATTTTAATGTCTCTTGGAGAAATTCCTTAACAACTTAAGACTTGTAATAACATGACTGTTCAAGTGAAGTTTGTAATCCCATTTTCTGTCTCTATATTAAGAGGCATAATTATTCCAAAATGACAAACTAGTTTGCAATCTTGGGTGAGAAGAAAGTTAAAGACACACCTTGTGGCAAGGCTTATTGGTTAGGACAAAGGTAACATCATTAGTAAGATTATGTCAAAACAAAACTCATTCAAACAAAAATAGGAAAAATCAAGTAAAGATGAGAAATCATTTAAATATAAAATGCAATGAATGATATAGAGACATATGAAAAGTAATAGAAGCAAATTAAAGATCTTGGTTATAGATCTTCATAAATAGTTTTAAAGCAAATTATATTTTTAACCATTGTGATCTAGTCTTGTTGTAATTCAAATCATATATATTCTAATAAGAATTTTTTTTGTGTTTGGTCCTCTAAACCAGAATACATGAAATTTTAATGTTAAATAAATCAAAATTAGGGAAAAATAAAGTATAAAAACCTAAGAAACTAATTATTTTATATAAAATAATGCACGATCAATAGAGAAATGAAACAGTTATAAAAGGAATTACAATAGTTTTGAATTATAGTTGGGTCATGCTATGGATTTCGAAATTCTAATTTGTCCATAATTTTATTCAAGACAAAAACAGAAATAAGGACTGCAATAGATCGAGTTTGGGGCGAATTTCGCAAAATTCGAACCTAATCTAATTTTAAAAGAATTGTAAACCCAAACAAGTCGAAGTAAGTTTTAAAAATTAATTTTATTTTTGGCCTAATTGGGTTATTGATAAAACTAAACTAGACTCAATATGGATCATACATAAGTAAAGTAAAAAATATATATATTTAATTAACATAAAATATTGTATATGCACCAAATTAACATATATATTACATTTCTTATTAAAATTAAAAATATATTATATATGACTATTTGGAGTTTAGATGAGCTTTTAATATCACAACAGAAGACGTCTCGACGTGCTTTAAGATAAAAATAGATAGATATTAAGATCCTACATGCCTTGGATCTTTTGGGCGAAATAACTAGGGCGAGTTTTAGAGAATTGGCTCAGGTTGGTTTGGTCAATTCAAACTGCCCAATTCTTAACCATAAAGGAATTACCACATAATCAACTTAACAAGAAGTTAATGGAGTAGGAAAATTATAGGAAAATCAAAGAGAATTTATCAAACAAAGGGAATTTGAAGTTTAATTAAACCCTAAGGCATGATCTCTTTAGACCAACCACATCGACCAATTCATGTATTAAAAGGAGAAAATGATTAATTAATCATAAGGGGAATGAATCAAATCGAAAAACTATGAAAGTGTAAGGGAGTTTCGTCAGAGAAACTTATACCTCGTTAACTTCTGTAACAACGTTGCCAGTGCCGATTTCACTTTCAATTTTAGAAAGCGTATCGTGAAATTCTTGTTGAGATGGAGACAGAGACATCTTTGATTGAGAGTAAAAGAATTAGGAACGACCTATTACTAGTAATCTTCACCTTGTTTGTCAAGGGGTTTGTGGGCAAGAAGACGAGGCCCCCTTTATATAGGTATAAAAGATAAAATGTTATTAACCTATCTAATAACCTAATTTAAAGTGTTATTACATCCATACATAAAGAAGAATTTATTCTTTTTTTGGTAAAAAATCTCCTCAGGTTTTATAATTCAAATTGGTACTTGTATTTTAAATGTTAATGCAACGCATATATCTTTAAAAAGTGAGAATATATTTTATTTTTTAAAACATTTAATGGGGAAAAAAATTGTTACAGATTTTCTACTCGTAATGAATGGTCATCAAGATATATAGATGATACTAATATTACAAACTGACTAGATGTCTGACAATTATTAACAATTGAAGGTATATAAGTATATGCTTATGAACTTAGAATAATTAAGGTCGTCTAGTGAAAACCTATAATTAATGGTTACAAGACGGATACATATAGGAAGTTATAAACCCAAAACAAGTGTGGAGTGAGTCTGAATCAAATGACATTATGTCATATCCCTACCTAACCCACCTCAAATTAAATGACATATGTATACGATTAATTGAGGAAATGAATGAATAGTTTAAATATTTCATATCTATATTCTTATATTTAAAATTGAACAATTTATTAGAATTAAAATTATTTAATTTTCTAATTATTTAAATGTTTAATTTTTATTTTTTGTAGTATTTATTTTATATTTGTTATTGAGTAGAGTATTTTTTTTTACGTTATCTTAAAATACATTGTGTTTTAATTTGTACTTAAGATTTTCTAATTAAGTTTTAGTTATTTATTTGAATATGTTATGAGAAACATATGTTTACAAATAATTGGAGCGAGCAGCAAGTAAAAACTTTTAGTCATGGTATAAATGACTGGTAAAGATGTCAAACGGATATAAGTTTATCTTTCCTTAGTAGGGGATGTTGGAGCAAAAATACGTGCTCAATATCCACCCTGTGCTCTATATGTCATTTTGAACTATTTTTCAATTTTAAAAACTCGCAAGGGACCTAAATGAATAGAATTTTTGCGTTTAGGGCTTATGTAACACCCCAAAATAAAATTTTATGTAATTTAAAATTAATAAATATAAATTTTTAATTTATTTTTAATTTAATTTAGGGTAAAAATGAAATAAAAATTAAAGGAGGATGAAATTAAAAATAATTTTGGAAAAAAGGGGTAAAAATTTGAGTTCTAGGGGCATTTTTGAAAGAAGAATCGAAAACCAGGGATCAAACTACAATTTAGAAAAGTTCTGCCACGTGGGACGCCCGGTCAACAACTTTAATCAATCAAGACGCATTGCGTGATAGCAGATGCTGATGCGGTGCCATGCAGGAGGCCACGCGGTCGATCCACGTGCCCGCGATCGAACGACCCAAATCCATTCCTGTGCACACGGACGGCTTAAATGCATTTCCTCACCAAATACGATCAGATGGCCAGATCTGAATGCAATCAGAAGGCCAAGATTAGATCGCGATGGACAGCCCAGATTGGATCGCGATGAACGACCCAGATTCACTCCCTATTTAATCGTTATCGGGCGGTCCAAATTAAACTCGATGGACTGGCAAGATCAAAAGTGGATGGATATACATAACCCCCATTCGCACCAAATCCTAACCCTAGCTGCTAGAACCCCTCGGCGGAGAAGAAGACCTGGCTGCCAAGAAGGAGACCGCCACTACCCGCGGCTGCTTCGGACCTTTTTTCGATCGCCAAAAAAGGTAAATTTTTTTTTTGCTCGAAATTCAATTTTAAGCACACCCATGGCCAAATTGGAGCAAAAAGACCGGCCAATTGGCCAAAAAATGCCGCGAAGCCCGGCGGCACCGTCGCAGGAAATTTCAATAAATGCCTCCGATGAGGCCTTTCCTATTTCTCGTTCTGTGTAAGTTTTCCACCGTTGTGATCATTGTGTCCTTCTCTGCAGGTTGACTAGAGCAAAACACCCAACCACAACGTGAGCCGGAGGAGCTACCACACCGGAGACCCCCGCCGTTGGCGAGTTTTTGTTTTTTTTTTATTTTCTCACCAAACCGAGGTCTTTTAACATGTTTTTTCGTAGGGATCGATGCAGAATCAGTCGAATTTTGCCAAAAACAGCTGAAAACAGCCGACTCGATGCAGATCGTCATCGCAAGTGGTGGGCCATCGCTGGAGCATGGCGGAGCCGCCGTGCCGGAATTTCAAAATTGGCCAAGTGGGCCCTGAGACTGATTTTGGGTTTGTTTGGGACATTTATAGGTACTATTAGTGCGTTTCAATTCCCAAAGAAAAATTCAGGGAACCCGAAAATCGCCCGTAGGCGCAGTTGAACAGCTTAGCTTTTTAGACATCAAATCGAGTAAGGATCCCTCACCCTATTCTCTATCATAGAACTGAAGTCTAAATAAATAATAATACAATATTTGTGTGAATTTAAAAAATGTGCATAATTAATTATGGATTGCTAATGGAGCCAGAACCAAAAATTCTCTACTGTTGCTTTGTAAATTATTTTACAATTCAAATGCATGTTAGTTACTTATTTATTGATTTTATGGCTTTGAATGCATGTATGGTTTATTCTGTGTTTATTGCTGAATTTGGAAAAATGAATGTTAAACGGTAAAAATTGTGTGATGAAATGAATAGATGAAACGACAACCTTACTGGATATCCTAGGAGATGGTGGACGGACTGGGGACATAGGGAACCCTACCGTGAACGTTGTCTCATACCGGACGGGATATGAAGACTTGATAATTTGGCGCTCATACCAGACAGGATATGGGGACGACCCGCTTCATCCTCATAGCGGATGCGGTATTGAGGTTTGGTAAATTGGCACTCATACCAGACGGGGTATAGGGGTGGCTCATAATTGAGAATGTTAAATGAAAGTGTTTACGTGTAGCGGGGACATCCTTATGAACCACTATAGATACCAGTAGGCTGGTAAAAAGAGTGACAGTTATTGTTTGATTTATTGATGATGGATATAGATTTATAATATGTGCTATGATTGCTGATTATACATGAAATCATGATATGTATAATATTATTGTCTGTATAAATCGTTTTTATAAATCCTACTACGATAAATGAACAGTAAATAATTTTTATAATTAATAAATGAGTTTGCTAAATTTAGTGCTCCACTAGTGTTTTTTTTTTATTTTCTATTAACATTTACTTCTGTGTCAGTGATATAGTGTGATATCTTACTGGGCTAGTATAGCTTATCCCTTATTTAACCATTTCAGATCAAGATGACTAGGTTCCAAAGCCCGATCCGTAAGAGGATTGCGAGTAGATGCTAGATTTCTTTATTTTCTGTTTATTTCTTTATTTCTTGTGTTTCTTTCAAAAGGGTGAATTCTGTAACACTCTTTCGTACTTTCAGTTATTTGTGTAAGGAATGTAAACCCCGAACATTTATTACGCTTTCGTACTTTAATTATCTTTTATTTTCTTTAGATATTTTCGGAGTCGTTACAGTTGGTAGAGCCGCATTCCTCGGACCCATTCCTTACATAAATACCTTAGGGAACAACAAAACAATAGATCATCACTCAACCTTCCCTTGTGAAATGCAAGTACAAATAGATAAGGGGAGGAAGACCCCCACTAAATCGAGCAGCCCAGGATGGTTCGCTTAGAGAAGATGTTGACCGGATATTTGAGATGCTGGAGAGACTCATTGTCGCCCAGCATGGCCATGAAGAAAGGAGGGAGCTACTTGACCCTCTCCTACGCCACAAGTTGAGCCACCCCTGCAGCGAGAGGATCCCGAGCCACCCCGGTACGACCCTATTCCTCCACAGTACCATCTGACGCCACCACAGTATGATCTAGTGCCCTAGCCACAGTACCACCCGGCACCACCACAGTACAATTCAGTGCCCCCACTATATCAGCAAGTACCACCACAAGGCCACCCAGCCCATCCTCAGCATGGCCCAGTCCCTCTTCCAAGGGACCCAACTCCTCCCATGATGAACCCAAACTACTTAGAGAGGTATAAAAGATTAAATCCATCTACTTTTGCAGGGGGATCCACTTTTGAAGATGACGAGTACTGGTTAGAAGAGATAGAGAAGGCCTTTAAGACCTTGGGAATGACTCCCGAGCAGAAAGTCACCCTTACCACCTACATGCTAGTGGGAGAAACAGGTCATTGGTGGGAACTCAAACAGACTACCCTGCCTGTTCCAGTTACTTGGGAATAGTTCCTGGCAGCCTTTCAGGCAGAGTACCTTCCAGAGCATCTCCGACATTTGAAGGAGATGGAGTTTGTACAGTTGGTCCAGAGGAACATAACTGTGTCAAAATATGCTCGCAAGTTTCTAGAGTTGGGCCGATATTCCCCTTAGACATAGGTAGGTGAAGGCAGGAAGGCTAGAAGGTTCGAATGGGGTCTTCGCCTAAATAGCAGACAGTAGTTGTTTGTGCTGGAGCTCAAGACCTATTCGGTTATTCTGGCCAAGGCACAATTAGTGGAGAGGAGCTTTCGCACCTTCTCTCAGGAAGCAGGGAACCTTAGACCCTTAGCTCCACCCTGCAGACCAGCACCTACTGTGTATGTTTAACAGAACAAGAGGCTTAGGCCGATGATCTAGGCTCTCCCTCAGGCTCTAGTGGCAGGGATCATGGGAACTGACCCTGCTATTGCCTAAACAATACCTGTTGCATATATGGTAGTGCCCAATATTATGCAAGGGAGTGCCCGAGGAACCAGAATTAAGCCAGACCTCCTATCCAGAGCAGAGCATAAAATCTTACCCAACAGGATGTAGAAGCCAACTTGGATGTGGTACAGGGTACGTACACTATCTGTAACCATCTTGTTCATGTTTTAATTGATACTGGTGCATCGCATTCATTTGTTTCACCTATTTTTACATCAAAACTTAATGTATTACCTGATAAACTTGATTTTGTGTTGTTTGTGTCTACTATTGGGAGTATGACACTATTGAGAGAAGTTGTATACAGAGCCTGTATCATAGATATAGCAGATTGGAAATTGAGTGTGGACCTAATAGAATTTGACATGGGAGACTTTGATGTAATTCTAGGAATGAACTGGCTAGCAGCATATCACGCCACCCTAGATTATTTTATCAAGAAGGTTGTATTTAATCCTCCTAATGAGGAGCTATTTATAAATTAATAAAAATCATTTAGCATTTATTCCCTCACGGTAAATTTTCTTATTATCGAGTACTTTAACCCTCCTGTTTTCTCTAACTAGGCAAACACAAGAAAGAGATTTGTATTCAAGAGATTCCAGTAGTCCGAGACTTCTAAGATGTTTTCCGGATGAACTATCCGGACTTGTAGTGTATAGAGAAGTCGAATATACCATAGACCTTCAGCCAGACACCCAGCCCATTTCGGTTGCTCCTTACCGCATGAGCCGTATTGGGATAGAGGAACTGAGGAAACAAATCACTGAATTGCAAGATGATGGGTTTATCTGACATAGCCCCTTGAGGTGCTGGAGTCACCTTTGCCAGAAAGGGAGATGGGATATTGAGGTTATGTACTAATTACAGAGGTCTGAACAGAGTTACAATAAAGAAAATGTATCCCCTCCCCAAGATTGATGACCTCTTCGATCAGTTGTAGGGTGCCCAGGTCTTCTCCAAAATAGACCTGCATTCAAGTTACCATCAGGTAAAAATCAAGACAGGAAACATCCCCAAGATAGCCTTTCGAACCAAGTACGGACACTATGAGTTCCTAATCATGCTATTTGGACTAACCAACGCTCCAGCCATCTTCATAGACTTGATGAACAGGGTCTGGATCAGTTTATTATTGTGCTCATCGATGACATCTTGGTTTATTCAAAAAGCAGAGAAGAACATGCTCACCATCTAGCTCAAGTTTTATAGGTTCTCAGAGAAAAGAAGTTGTATACAAAGTTGAGTAAATGCAGGTTCTGGTTTGAACATACTACCTTCCTAGGACACATCATATCAAAGGATGGAGTGTCAGTGAACCCCGAAAAGGTTGAAATAGTGCTCGGTTGGAAAAAATTGACATCAGTTAAGGAGATTTGTAGTTTTCTAAGGATGGTGGGTTATTACCACAGGTTTGTGGAAGGGTTTTCTAGTTTAGTTGCTCCTCTGACTCGGCTCACAAATAATAATGTCAAGTTTGAGTAGAACGAGAACTGTAAAAGAAGTTTTTCGAAACTAAAGAAGCAGCTAACTACTGCACCTGTGTTGGCCTTGCCGAGAGGATCAGGTAGATATACAGTTTATAGTGATGCCTTCTACCTAGGTCTGTGTTGTGTTTTGATGCAGCATGGGAAGGTCATAGCCTATGGATCTAGACAGTTAAAGAGTCATGAAAAAAACTATCCCACCCATGACCTAGAGCTTGTCGCAATCATACACATCTTAAAGACTTGGCACCATTATTTGTATGGGGAGACCTTTTAGATCTATACCGATCACAAGAATTTGAAACACATATTCACTCAAAAGGATCTCAACATGCACAGAGAAGATGGATAAACTTCTCAAGGACTATGATTGCGACATCTTGTATCACTCGGGTAAGGGCAAAGTGGTAGTCGACGCACTCAGCAAGAAAAGTGCAGGTACATTAGCCCATTTGATGGTTTCAGAAAGCAGACAAATAGGGGCTGCACAATAGGTACAACTTTAGGACTTGAGGAGAGTCACATGTTTGGGCCATCTGACTGTTCAGTCTGAGTTAATCCAAAGAATAAGGAAAGCTCAGTCCACCCATTCCACCCTAGCTGTCCTCAAGAAAGATGCAGAATAGGGAGTTAACTCAAAATTTCGAGTCTCCACCGATGGGTTGCTCAGATTCCAAGACAGGGTGTGTGTTCCAGGTGACAGTGAGTTAAAGAGGGACATTATGACAGAGTCCCATAGCTCAAAGTTCGCCATGCATCCCGAAAGCACTGAGATGGACCAAAGTATACGACTCTGATTTTGGTGGAACGGGATGTAAAAAGATATACCTGACTTTGTTTCTAAGTGTTTGGTATGTTAGCAGGTCAAGACAGAGCACCAACGCTCAGGTGGGCTACTTCAGCCATTACCAATCCCAGAGTAGAAGTGGGAACATATCACCATAGACTTCGTGACAGGATTACCTAAGGCACGCTCAGGACATGATGTTATCTGGGTAATTGTCGACCTGCTCACTAAGTCTTCTCACTTCTTAGTCATCAAGATGATCGATCCCTTGGACAAATTAGTAAGAATATATATACAGAAAATAGTCAGAATACATGGAGTGCTAGTAACAGTAGTGTCCGACAGGGATCCTAGGTTCACTTCTCGATTTTTGTATAGCTTTCAACAAGCCATGGGAACAAAGTTGTCCTTTAGTACTGCATTCCACGGATGGACAGTCAGAAAGGACAATCCGTACACTTGAGGATATGCTTCGAGCTTGTGTCCTTAACTTTAGGGGCCATTGGGATGACCATCTACCCCTGATAGAGTTTGTCTACAACAACAGCTACCAAACGAGTATTGCATGGCTCCGTATGAAGTATTATATGGGCGCCCATTCAAATTACCAATTTGTTGGGAAGAAGTGGGTGATAGAAAATTGTTCAGCCCAGATCTGGTAGAGGAGACTACATCCAAAATAGTTAAGATCAAAAATAACACCCAGATGGCTTAGAGCAGACAAAAGAGTTACGCGGACACCTGGAGGAGGGATTTAGAATTTAAGAAAGGCGATTGGGTGTTCCTTAAAGTTGCTCATTTCAAGAGAATTAGTAGGTTTGACAAGAGGGGAAAACTGAAGCCCCGATTTATTGGACCATTTGAAATCTTAGACAGAATTGGTACCGTCGTGTACAGACTAGCACTGCCTTCAGAACTTTCTAAAGTCCATAATGTGTTTCATGTGTCCATGCTACGCAGGTACAACCCATACCCCTCTCATGTCTTGGCCCACGAGCCTCTTCTACTCCAGGAAGATCTGTCCTACGAGGAAGTGCCAGTCGGCATTGTGGATCAAAAGAGCAGATTACTTTGCAACCGAGAAATTCCCTTTGTAAAGGTCATATGGTAGAACCACACATCAAGGGAGGCTACATGAGAGGTAGAATCAGACTTTAGAGTCCAATATCCCCAGCTATTTGATTGAGAGTGAGAGACGAAGTTGTGGGACCAAATTTATTTTAAGGGGGGAGAGTTGTACACCCCAAAATAAAATTGTATGTAATTTAAAATTAATAAATATAATTTTTTAATTTATTTTTCATTTAATTTAGGGTAAAAATGAAGTAAAAATTGAAGGAGGATGAAATTGAAAACAATTTTGGGGAAAAGGGGTAAAAATTTGGGTTATGGAGGTATTTTTTAAAGAAAAATTTAAAACAAAGGTCAAACTTCAATTTAGGAAAGTTCTGCCACGTGGCACGCCTGGTCAGCAGCTCCGATCAATCATGATGCACCGCGTGGCAGTGAACGCTAATACGGTGCCACACGGGCGATCCGCGTGCCTGCGATCGAACGGCCCAAATCCATTCCCACACGCACGTATGACCTAGATGCCGTCAGATGCGATTGAACGATCAGATTTGAACACAATAAGATGATTTAGATTAGATCGTGATGGACGGTCTAGATTAGATTGCGATGAATGGTCCAGATTCATTCCCTATTTAATCGCGATCGGACGGTCCAGATCAAACGCGATGGATGGCCCAAATAAAAAAAACACGGATATAAATAACACTCATTTGCACAAAACCCTAACCTTAGCCACCATAAACCCTCACTGGAGAAGAAGACCCGATCGTCGGGAAGGAGACCGCTGCCACTCGCCGCCACAACAGAGCTTTTTCTAACTGGCAAAAAAGGTAAAAATTTCCCCTTTTGCTTGAAATTTAATTTCAAGCACACCCATAGCAAAATCAGAGCAAAAAGACTGACTAATTGGCCAAAAAATGCTGGTGAAGCTGACGGCACTGCCATGGGGAATTTCACAAAATGCCTCCGATGAGGCCCTTCCTATTTCCCGTTCTATGTAATTTTTCTATTGTTGTGATCATCGTGTCCTTCTCTACAGGTTGACTAGAGCAAAACACCCAACCGCAACGTGAGCCGGAGGAGCCGCCGCACCGTAGAACCCCGCTGTTGGTGAGTTTTAGTTTTTTACATTTTTTTGGCCAACTGAGGCCCTGTAACGTATTTTCTTAGAGGGATCGATGCAAAATTGACCGAATTCGGCCGAAAATAGTTGACCCGAGGCGGACCACCACCGCGAGCGGCAACACCGTGGCTGGAGCACGGCGAAGCCGCCATGCTGGAATTCCAAAATTGACCAAATGCGCCCTGGGATTCATTTTGGGTTTGTTTGGGACATTTGTAGTAGAGCGTTTCAATTTCTGAAGAAAAATTCAGGGAACCCGAGAATCGCCCGTAGGTGCAGTCGAACATCTTAGCTTTTCGAACATCAAATCGAATAAGGATCCCTCACCCTATTCCCTATCATAGAACTGAAGTCTAAATAAATAATAATACAATATTTGTTTGAATTTAGAAAATGTGCATAATTAATTATAGATTGCTAATGGAGCTAGAACTGGAAATTCTCTACTATTACTTTGTTGATTGTTTTACAGTTCAAATGCATGTTAGTACCTTATTTATTGATTTTATAGTTTTAAATGCATGTATGGTTTATTCTATGTATTTACTGTTGAATCGAAAAAAATGAAGGTTAAACGGTAAAAATTATGTGATGAAATGAATAGATAAAATGGTAGCCTTACTGAATATCCTGGGAGATAGTGAACGGACGAGGAACATAGGGAACCCTACCATCAACGTTATCTCATACTAGACGGGGTATGGAGACTTGATAATTTGGCGCTCATACTGAACGGGGTATGGGGATGGCCCGCTTCACCCTCATACCGGATGGGATATTGAGGTTTGGTAAATTGGTGCTCATACCCGACGGGGTATGGGGACGGCCCGTAATTGAGAATGTTAAATAAAAGTGTTCACATATAGTGGGGACATCTTTATGAGCCCCCATGAATACCAGCAGGCTGGTAAAAAGAGTGATAGTTATTGTTTGATTTATTGATGATGGATATAGATTTATAATATGTGTTATGATTATTGATTATACATGGAATCATGATCTGTATAATATTATTGTCTGTAAAGATTGTTTTTATAAATCTCACTACGGTAAGTGAACGGTAAATGATTTTTATGATTAATAAATGAGTTTGCTAAATTTAGTGCTCCATTAGTATTTTTTTGATTTTATACCAACATTTACTTCTGTGTCGGTGATATAGTGTGATATCCTTACTGGGCTAGTGTAACTTATCCCTTATTTAACCATTTCAGATCAAGAGGACTAGGTTCCAGAGCCTGATCCGCAAGAGGATTGTGAGTAGATGCTAGATTTCTTTATTTTCTATTTATTTCTTTATTTCTTGTGTTTCTTTTAAAAGGGTGAATTTCGTAACACTGTTTGGTACTTTTAGTTATTTGTGTAAGGAATGTAAAACCTAAACATTTATTACGCTTCCGCACTTTAATTATCTTTTATTTTCTTTGGATATTTTAGGGATTGTTACAGTTTATATTCAATTTATGTTATAATGGGACATGCAGGGAGCTCATGTGTTCAGGGCACCAATCTGTGTGTGCCATGTTGCAGACAAATGGACAGGGTGAAGGTAACACTGTGTATATTAGGGGTGATCGGACAACCAGAAGGAATTCCCATCCGATTGCACGGTGAGAAACACTTTTGGCCGAAAGTGCGATCAGA
>NW_019014298.1:32413-45618 GCF_000150535.2 Carica papaya | reverse complement strand
TTTTTTTTTCTTTTCCCTTTTTTTCAGTTATTACATATGATATTAATTATTTTCCGTTTAAAGTGTAAAAAAGATAATTAATTAATTAATTAAATGATTATTTTTCCTTAATTATTCTTCTTTTACAAAATAAAATCTTGAATAGTTGCAGGATATTCCATTGACAAGACTTCAAAGATGGAGTAAATTACCGTCAGTTTCCCATTAATGGCATCAAATCACGCCATTACTGACATGTCAAGATTAGACAAGTACTCGGTCGGAACTTCATTTTGCCATCTTCTTCTTCTTCTTCGTCAATCTTTCTTTTTTACCTAACAATTCATATTAATTTATCTCTGGTTATTTTACAGAGTTCACGCAAACAGAAATCGCGATTTCAATCACCATAATCTGATTCGAACAACATTCTGACGATCGAAATCCACGTGATAATTGTATGTCTATGTCGTCCTCTATTTACATGAAGCGTTTGTTTACGTCATGGCTCTTTTTTTTTTTTGATAATGAATCTATTTGATGTCTGCCATTTTTGTTTTCTTCTATGTAACGTGAATGGAGACAGGACGAGATTATTAGACTTTTACTTCTTTTAGAATATTGAGGCACGATTCTTCCACTTGTTTTTTTCGTTGTTTGTTTATTTTATTTTATTATTAATGACTGTTCTCTGATCTGGTGTGTACTAGTGTTCTTCGAGTCTGACTTTCCTTTTCGCTTTGTCTTTTCTTTGGTATCCATTCTCTCGCTTCAGCTTTTGCTTTTGGTGCCTTCGGCTCATCGTATGTGTTTCTGCTCTTTTTTTTCTTAACGCAATTTTCTGGGTTTTGTTCTATGGAACTCCGTACAAAAGATCAAGTATTTTGATTTTCTGGATTCTGTGTTTATATTGTTTGTTTCTGGATGTCACTAACTTGAATTATGGAAAATTTTCTCTAATAGCTGACTTCATTTATTCGATTGGTTGGTTGTTTCGTCTTGAACTGGTTTATTTTGTGTTGACTTGATATCTTTGAACTCTTAATTGGCACCTGTACAGATGCATATTCCTTTATCAAACACCCTTGATTTTACTTGCGGTTTGGAGTTTGATTAAGGTGTTATATGGATTAGGGATTTGTGGAACAATGTTTTTTTTTTTTCCTTTTTTAGGGAATGAATATCATTGATCTCTAAAATGGCTCTGTTTCATTGTGCAATTTGGAATTTCTTTTTTGGGTTGGCACTAATGCATTTCTTTGAACTTTTTTACAATCTTATTTTTGTTCTTATATATGTTTGTATTTGCCACCTATGCAGTGCATGTGTGTGCCCGTGAGTATATATTTAGTTTGTGGATCCATTGTTAGAGCCTCCATTTTTAGGTCCTAATTCTACTTCTTCCCCTGAATTTTCATGACCAGAATACACCTGTAGCTGCTTTTACATTTTGTGGGGGATTTGCTGTATTTAAATAGTTTTCCATTTGAATGGAGTCCATGTATCTGACTCTGGATGGTGTGGGTTTAAACTATTGCTGAGTTGAGGTTTTAATGAATTTCCATATTATGTGCAAATTGATTCCCTTCCATTTAAACATTCTTTAACTGCATTAAGTTGACATCCAGTACTCACTATTGTGCAGGTGCCTACTCGATTCTGGACGAGTTTGTATTTCCTGAAAGTTCTTGCAAATTGTAAAATGTGATATACAAAATCTGTTTTATATTGGGAGTATTTTGCAAGATTGCTGCTCCTCTGGGATATTAAAATCTGCAAATTGCTGCTCTCTTGTGATATGCACTCATTCTGATTCATGTTAATTGGTTATAACCAACGGAAGAGCCATGGGACAGGCTTCGTCACTGCTTCTGGTGCTTTTGGCCTTTGGTTTTTTCATTGTGACATATAATTTGCTAACCATGTTAATGCACAATAGAGCAGTTGGAAAATGGATCAGTGATGATTCAGATGGCGGAATATTTTTTGATCCTGTTGTTAAGATGCCTGAAAATGTGAAAAATCCAAAGAATGCCAAGTTGCCATTCCATGTTGCCTTAACAGCCACTGATGCTCCTTACAGCAAGTGGCAGTGTCGCATTATGTATTATTGGTACAAGAAGAAAAAGGATCTGCCTGGGTCAGATATGGGGGGATTCACAAGAATTTTGCACTCAGGAAATCCTGACAACTTGATGGATGAGATTCCTACAGTTGTAGTTGATCCCCTTCCATCAGGGTTGGATCGGGTGAGTGCTCTTTTATGTTTCTGTTTTTCGTCAGTTACTCATATACCTTTTTCTCATAACTTTACCTTTCAGGTGAAATTAAATCTTGCACTGGCTCCTCCATTATGCAATAAGTTGATAATTTCCAATCACACAATAGTTTTTTATTTTTTGTTCCCTTTTATATTTCTTTTTGCCAATCCAAAAGTTAGAATCATAAAATGATTAAGAAAAGAGACAATGGTTATCAAATATAGGAAAGACAGAAATTTGTGATGGTGCTTTGTTGCCTTCTGATCATAAATTCCTAGGTTGATGCTTCAAAATATCGGTGAGCTATGGGCTCTTGCAACTTTTGGCCTGTGTATTCTTCTAAGTTCGGGAGAGTTTTTAGAAATTTTATCACTCCGCAATATTTTTATTAATGAACAAAATCTGCTTCGTAGCTAAATAAAATCTTGAATTGGTTCCATGGCTGCATGATTGAAGAACAAAATGTTATCTTAACTGACTTTCTGTTTAATTCATGGTCACAAATTTAAATGCTTGTGATTATATGATTGGTGCAAATCATAATATGGCTATATCCACTCCCAGATGAGAAGCCTCTGAATATTTGTTTCTGCCTCTTCTTTAACATGCTTAATTAGATATTATTATGGAGTTACTCTAGCTATTTACTGAATATATTCTATGTTGGGTAATTTTTTATGTGGTTTCCAATTCATTGCTCAGGGTTACATCGTCCTAAATAGACCATGGGCATTTGTGCAGTGGCTTGAAAAGGCTACAATTGAAGAAGAGTGAGCTTCCGTGTGTCTTATCTTCTCACATTGGGTTGAATCTTATCTGAATATCCATTAAAGGACATTGTTTTTTCTGTTGGTGCAGATACATACTGATGGCAGAGCCTGATCACATATTTATAAGTCCCCTCCCCAACTTAGCAAGGGGTGGATACCCTGCTGCCTTTCCATTTTTCTATATTAAGCCTGAAAAGAATGAACAGATAATCAGGAAGTTTTATCCAGAGGAGAATGGGCCTGTGACAAATGTTGATCCAATCGGCAATTCTCCTGTTATTATAAAAAAGGTGAAGTCCCACATACTACCGTGTCTGCTGAGGCCTGGCTTTTTCTATTCTGTATGATCGGCTGATTGATTCATGGAATATTTTTGTAGATGTTTTATTGCCTTTCCATGTTATATATAGCCATCATAATCATTGTTATCACTATCTACTGATGGTATTTTTGTTCTGTCTTTTATTCTCACATATATAGTTTCTTGATGAAAAATTAGTTACAAGAACTTATTTCAGTGTTATTTCAGAAAAAAAGAACTCATTTTAGCGATTTTTCAAGTTCAGGATTTGCTGGAAAAGATTGCTCCTACATGGATGAATGTTTCTTTGAAGATGAAAAATGATCCAGAGACTGATAAGGCTTTTGGCTGGGTGCTAGAAATGTAAGCATAGGAAAAGCATTATAAGTTCATTATTTATTTCTTTACATGCTAGCTTGTTGGTATTGACATGTTTTTTTTATTTCTTTTGTTTTTTTTTGACAACTAAGGTATGCTTATGCTGTAGCATCTGCATTGCACGGTGTGCAACATATTCTTCGAAAGGACTTTATGCTGCAGGTTTAAGAGCTAATCCTTGTATTCTTTTACTTATGGAAGTTGATTGTCATCTTTTAATTAGTTTCTGTTCTGACCTGAGATGCTGGGAACCGTCCTAATGATAATTGCCTTCTTCCTGTTTCAGCCCCCATGGGATCTGGAGACTGCCAAAAAGTTCATCATTCATTACACTTATGGCTGTGATTACAATATGAAGGTAACTCGGCCAGAGGCTGCTAAAGATATTCAATAAAAAAGGAAAAAGCTGGTTTAGACAAACTAAAGACAGTAGTATATTTCAGTTTTTATGAAAATGAAAACAGCTGGACACAGCTGGACACTGGTCTGATATGAAGCTGGTCTTATATAATCTTTCTTCTGGTAAATGCATTGTGTTAAGTTGCTGCTCTGGCATTATCATTATATGAGTTACTGGATCATGTTTAATGTTGCTTGACATCCAGGGTGAGCTAACTTATGGAAAAATTGGAGAGTGGCGATTTGACAAGAGATCATATCTAAGAGGACCTCCGCCCAGGAATCTCTCACTGCCTCCTCCAGGAGTTCCTGAAAGTGTGGTATGCCTCTAATATTTTATCTTATAAACATATCTTGTCAGTATGGATGGAATGTATAGCTTGTATTACGTTCTTCATGTGGATTTGGTTCTAAATTTCTACTATATATATAGGGTCAATTAGCAATATATGTTTCTACCAGTTCATTTGGTGATTATCTTTTTAAAAGAGGACAGATATAAGCAGGAAAATTTGTGACATTTAAATGTGTAATGGTTCTCGCACTTTATGAGTCTTAGTTGGGGCGTCCCGAATTCACGTTGTAGAGTATCCATATTTTTATAACTTATTTGAACAGAGTTGAGCAACGATCGAGCTGTTACTTTTGCAATGAGCCAATGCTACAAATCCCTTGCCTGCCATTGACTTTTACTATTGTTACAAGGCTTTTTCTTTGGCTTTTTTCATGGCAGGTTCATGTTCTATGTGTCTAAGCAACTTTGAATTACATAATCTGATTGAGTAATTGCCTGTATTATGCATATTAATTGAATGTGCTTTTTATCAAGGTTACAATAGTCTCTTTTGAGTCCAACAAAATTTATGTTAGGCATAAGAATCTCAACTTTCTCTTTTGGTGATTGTATGATTTACTGCATGACTAGTTGAATCTTTGAACTTCGGCATGGGTGATTATGAATCCTCTGTTGCTTAGCAGTTGTCAATGGTACTATAATTCAGTTCTCTTGTTTTCTGACTACAAAAGTTGGAAGTGTGAACATTTTAATTTATATTTTCTTGAGCTTGCGCTAGCAACTTTATGAAAGTTCCTTTCTTTTTCTTCAGGTAATTATTTGGTCTTTTAAGCCCACCGATGTCTTTTTCTCACAAATATCTAAAATTTTTGAAACTTTTCACCTCTGCTGAGAGGGCCATGGATAGAATTTTTTATCTCAGTCCCTTCCTGGAAGGAAATGGTGAAATTATGAGTGTAATATTAGAGTGTCAGCTTAAAATGAGAGCCTTAGACTGAGAACAGAAAAGTTCATGGTGGGATGAGTAGTAGGCAGCCAAAGCTAGGAATTGTCTAGATTGGGGCTTTTGGCGGGCGCGGTTTGTCCAGTAAGCAGTAAGAATAGTTAAAAGTTTACAGGCCTGAATTTGGTGTTTGCTGCCAGGCAGCTTTTGCAGGTTCTGTGGGTGGGCACTTATCTCTTGGACTAGGTTTGTAATAGAGCATGGCTATGCTGTGATCCTATTTCCTGTTTCTCAAGTAATGTGCACAAGTCAGCGTGGATAGCTAGGTCTCTATTATGACGCGGGGCGTTAAATATTTATTGTACCTAATAAAAGCAGAGTGATACAAATCCTACTAGCATATGTATTAATCTTGACCAACCAATTGACAAATTCTTACAAATACTATCTTCTTGCTGTCTGGAAACATACAAATGTTGAACTAGTTTCAGTGGTGCAGCGGCTTTATCTCTTAGATTTTGACGGCCAATTTATCTGAGCTGAGCTAAGGAGGTCAAGGATTGATTTTTTACCTTGCATGGATAGGGAGTTAAAAAGAAATGCAGAAACTCAGGCTTAGATTTATGTTTGAAAATATTTATAAAATAATATCATATTTTATTTTTTAAAAGAAAATATAGCATATTTTCTTTGCATTTTTTCTAAACTATTATTTTTATGCTTAACTATTATAAATGTTTGATTTATTGACATATATGATTTGGAAACTAAAGTAAAAACTATTTTTATGTATTAACAGAGTACTTTCATCTTTTGTTAGCTTATAGTTGTACTACGCGATGGATGCATATATAGATAGATTCGGCGGCAATTATGATATCTTTCAGTATGATTTTCTGGTGTTACTTGCAGGTGACCCTTGTAAAGATGGTGAATGAAGCTACTGCCAACATCCCCAATTGGGACACACAATAGATACATGGCTGTCCTCAAGATGGTATATTTTCTGTGAAACTTAAAATTCTTGGGGGAGGAATTTCTGTTTTATTTTTGGTTCTTTTTTTTTTTTTTAAATTTTAAATCTCAGAGTAGCTTTCTCTAGAAACTTGATGTATACAAACCTCAGTGAAGGAAAAAATAGAAAGAGAGGTTCTTACTGAAATTTTAGAAGGCCTTTGATTTTTGGGATTTAAACCATTCCATGGAAAATTCTACCATGTTTGAGCTTTTGATAAAAGGGTTAATCCCATTTTGTCCTTACCACTAGCTCCATACTCTTGCGTATGGGGAAAACATCCAAAGAGAGAACATCCAAAGAGAGACTCTGTAAACAGAAGAAACTTTGGTCGTTCGATATATAAAAATATTTATAATTTTTATTGTTCTTGGTGGTTCAATAATTGAAAGACTGATTAGGAAAGATCCGATGAGATATTCGGATGATTTTTTGTATCTTAATGTTTTAGTGGAGCTGTAAATAACTCTCTTTTTAAGTATACATTCAACACTGTTAATTATATGTCCGCGTAGAAATTAAACTTGTAGTACTTTTTTTTTCCCATGCTATGTGGACGTCCACGTCGTCGTCTATGTGGACGCCGGCGTCCACGCGAAAACAAAAGATAGAAGACTTCTATTATTTCTTCTATCATCTAGACATTGTTGTTGACAGATGTTATCTTCTCATTTTTCCTCTTCTCCCCCATTTCTCTTCAGCTCGAAAAGCTTCCTCTTTTCTCTCTGCAAAGCCAACGCCTGCTTCCTCTTCCTCGGTTTCTTCATGAAACTGATATGAAGGTACTTCCTTCTGCAATCTGCAACAGCTTCCTTCTGCAAAACCTGATACAGTTGTAGAGGAACATGCCTCACGGTTCCTAGACTGGCGAAGAAGATCACCATTGCAGAGAAAGAGGGAAAGGGGGAAGCTTTTCCAGCCATGGAGAAAAGGGGGGAGAAGAAATAGGTTGTATGTTGCTTAGTGAAAAGAAATAATGGGAAGTTTGTGGTTTTTTTTTTTTTTATTTTCGTCGTGAATGCCACGTAGACGACAACTAGGACGTCCACCTGGAAGCCACGTGGCATGAAAATTTCAGTCTTCGTCAATTTTTAACACCTCATTTTAATTTTTATTTTTTTTAGTTATGAACAGTTTTTTAAAAATTTTTAAATATATTTTAATTTTTTTTCTATTAAGAAATTGATTAAAATTAGAATTTTGAAATATATGCAAAATATTAAAAGCTTAGATTGTAACAAAAAAATTAAAAATTAAATTGTAATAAATATCAAATTTTTTTAAAAAAAAAATGGTATTAATTAATTATGAAATTACAACTTTATTAACACTTTTTGGAAATAAATAATTAAATAATAATGAGTCACGTGAGTCGCACGTGACGTCAATGATTATTTTGAACCAATGAAAAGCAAGCACATGGTACACAGAGAAAAAGGGAAGCACGTGAAGCATGAGGTGAGTGGGGCCCAGGCCACTAAAGAAGTGGTTTTGTGGGCCAGAGTTAGGCCCATAAAACAATTGAGTGGTTTGAATTTTTGATTGCCCGAACTACAAGCAAATATTTGGGCCCACTAATCCCACCCATTATTTTTTATTCTCTGCCTTTGCCTTTTCCGGTCAAGGGATCATTCCTTTTAAGCCTTGATCATATATATAAATATATATATATATGTATATACATACACATGTCCTCGTTTAATCTATAACTATTCCTATTGATGATTTTGCGGATGACAACAAGGTTAATATTGGGGTGACAACAAGGTTAATATTGAGGTGTAACATTTTATATCCGAATTCGTTTAACCAGACGTGTTCGAATATGATATGATGCGAATATTTTTGTCAAAACACAAGTTCAAATTAGATCTTACTCGGGTTGATGGGATAAGAGGGATAAATTGAAGCACTTTTGTATGATAAAATAATTAAGTTGGGTAATCTACAAATTCGACACTGTTCGAGAAATTTTTTTTAAAAAAATTTAAACCCATTTGGAGTTTAGAATGAGTTCAAGTTTACTTTTTGTAGGAGCGAGTTGAATTCCGATCTAATAAAATCTGTCACGAACTCACCGTGTTGGCATTTCTGGTTAAACTTCGGACATTATAAATTTATTTTATCTCAATTTAAGAGAGTATGTTTGGGAATTATATGGGAAGAGAAAAGATAAGAAATGGGGGAGTGGAGAAGAGGGGAAATGATTTCATTTTTCTTTCTCTTGTTTGGGGGATTTTAAAAAATAAAAGCTCAAGTAAAGTGGGAGAAAATTAGTTAAGCATTTTTTGACTTTTGGTTGGCAAAAAATATGAAATTTACATTTTTACAAATTTTACCCTTCATATCTTTTGCTTTTATATTATAATAAATTAAACTTATTACTCAGTATATACAAACAACATTATAAAAATATAGTATTAAACATATGTTACCAAAAATTTTATTAATTTAAGTAGAATTAGAAATTTTTTAACCATATATTTAATAAACTGAGATAAAATAAGTATTTTATTTATTTTATATTCACTCGACATTTATTTTGAATTTATAAAATTTTTCTAAAGTTATTGTATAACGTATTAATTACGAATTTTTAACTAACCCATATAGGGAATCGAAAAATAATTCCTCTAAAGTTTCATCTATGTAATTTAATTGTAGCACTTCTCAAAGTTTCAAACTTTTTTAAAAAATAAATAAATAAATTATTGACATTTTTATATATTAACTTGTTTTGCTTAAAAAAAGGTAAATTAATCATATATATATATTATGTGTATATATATATATATATTTTTTTTGTTTAAATATTGAAAGGAACTTCCAAGAAAATGGGTAAAAGGGAGTAAATCAAGGGGCAGTAACTGACAAGTAAAAAGATGAAAAGAGGAAACCAAAAGAGGAAAGACTGTTTGGTAAGACTCGGTGTCAGGTTTTACAGAAGAAAAAGGAAACCAAAAAGGTGTATGCCTTTCCTATTTTGTCATTTTCTTCTTGAATTTACTCTTTGGGTAAATAGAGAAAAATATAACTGGAGTTGTCCTTTCCTATTTTGAACTTTGGTTTCATGGGGTAAAAAGCCATCACCAATTTTGGAGTACATTCATCATCATGTGACTTCCTTCTATTCTTATTTTATTAATCTTACAAAATTTTATAAATCATATTTTATTGAATATTAATAATATTCAATTTTTAAGATAGGCCAAGAAAGGTCAATTATGTAATTTTACGGAGAGTGCGTTTTGTCATCGAATTGTGTTATAAAACACGAAACTCAACCGCGAAGCAAGGATTTAAAAATGAGTGTAATCACTTGGAACAACAAAATTAAATTTAAGGTATTTGATGAACGCGATGAATTTAGGGACTAATGACATATTGTTGCTTAGCAGTGGCAACAATATGAGATGATTATGGTAAAGAAAAATGGTGGAGAGAATAATAACGAGGTAGAGTGTGTTATGGTGATGGAGGGATCACGATAATGATTTTGATAGTCTATATGGTATATCTTTTAAGAAATCTTATTCATATCTTATTTTATTACACCTATTATACTAAATATAATTTTATACTTTTGAGTCATATATTATAATTATAAATTAAAGTCCAAAATTTCACAGATCAAGATCATATTAGCATAAAGATAACAAACTAATACATACTTTGTTACTATTTATAACTTTTTTAAGTTCGTGAGTCACTAGGTTAATAACTTCTAAACTCACTTCCATGTCTAAAAAGCTTAAGTTTGAGATATTCACAGTATATGACTTGAACTCTTATATAAAACTCAATTAATCAAATATTTCCTAATGTAAATTGAGGTATCGTAATATTTGTAATGTTTCGAGCCTAAAACTATTGTCTCAAAGACTTTCAGACTAAACCACTTATTTTGAAAAAACTGACAACTTAAAATTATTGATATATGTAGCTTAAATTCTTATATAAAGTAACACAATTATATCTTTCAATATAGGATTCAGGCAAGACAATCTAAATCATCGATGTCTTCGTCAAGACAAGATATTATAATCACAAATCACAATTTAAAGGCTCACAAAGTTTTAAATTTTACCAACTTAGAGTCATGGAGCTAAAATTGAAAAAAAAATGAATTGCATAACCATGCTTTTTTAAATCACTACGAGATTGGCTTCATTACGTACTGTCAACAATCTCTCTTTGCATTAAAACTAAACAATGTGTTATCAAACACCCGTACTATTTACGTGGCAATCAAAAAACCTTCTGTACTAATTCCTCGGTGAAGATATACATTGACTCATTTCTTATGCAATTACCTTATTATTATATAAAAAAAAATAGATATAAACGTTCTACTATCATAGGAACCAAATTGATTTATATTAATGAACATCTAAATCCAAGTATAACAACTTTACACTACGAGTGTCAAAAGCTGTATTGTAGTTAGAATAGAGAAAAGACTAAAGAAAAAGGAAGGACGAAGAATGAAGCAAGACAAAATAAGGGTTTATCTGATTTGAATGACGTAAATATGTTTTGAATATAAAATTACATTTTTATCCTTCTATCGTCAAGTAAAAAAAAGTTAAGAATAGTTACTGTCCCATCTAGAACTGTATGACAATAATTTTTATACTCCCGTAAATATTATAGTAAAAATAACTTTTACCCATTATAATATTTTTCTAGTTATATAATCACATTTTTGTTGGTTTACGAGACATGTTTCAAAATCAATCTTAGAATTCCAACTTTCTCAACAAGACAAATATTGTTTTATCAATTTTTTTTTTTAAATATTATTTTTAACCAACACAAAAGACATTCAAAAGTTGCTATAACCCAAATACTTTTAAAATTTTTTTTTATATTTTATTAATTATATAATATACATACGTAAATAATAACATATTTTAAAAAAAATAAAAATACACATAATATAACATCTTAATAAAAATACAAAATATATATCAGTAAAAAGATATTGAAATATTTACTATAAAAAAAAAGTTAATCTCTATTTATAATTAAGGTATATATATATGTATATATATATATATATTTATATATTTACATCATATGTATGGGATATAAATAATTAATATCTACAAGTATGGAATATATAGATTTATTTTGTACAATTATTTGGGTCTCACATGCAACTTATAATCTAAAGAGAGAATCGAGGCAATGTTTAAGCACTAATGGACAAAAAAACCAGCAAAATTTGTTGACTTTAGCAGAGAGCTGAGCTTTGCTACACCTTCTGATTTTTGTTTTTTTAGTCACTCTCAAAATTATATATAAAAGAGAAATATCATAAGAATATATATATATATATATATATATGTAATTAATAAAGTGAATCTACTTTAATTATTACTTACTATTAATTTCATTAAATTAATCAGATCAAGATCTTGAAAAGTTCAAACTTTAGATTTAAAATATTAATAAATAAATAAGGATTAAGATCTCACTTTAGGTTAAAAAATTAATTAATCATTCCATTTTATGAATTAATTACTTAATTATTACATATTTAAATTGCTCATAAACTTTTTGTCTCCATTTCATGTTTCTATTTTTGAAGAGAGAATTAAGGAAAAAAAAAAGAATAAACAATAATGCTTGATGCGTACATAGTTCATAAAAAATATATATATAAAAATACGGATGGTATTAAATTTTTAAAATTATTTAAGTCGCAGATCATGTTAACTTAGATATAAATATCAATTTGTTAGTTGGGTTTATATTTTAACTTCGTGAGAATTTTTTAGTCTCGGCATGAATAGTCTATTTTTAACGATATAGAAGAGAGAGTTAATCTCGGTAAGTAAAAAATATATATATCTAGTTTATCTGTTAAAACAAAATATTTTGATAATTTTTTTTTCTTTTTATTTCATTAATATTTTTGTGAAGTATTTATAAACTAAAGTTGGCTTTGAGAAGTATCGGATGATGATGAATGCGAAATGTAGCACCCGGAAAGGAGGAGGAAAAAAAAAAAAAAAAAAAAGGTGCCACGTCAGCAGCCACGTCAGCAGGCCCGGTCAGCAGTCCCGGCCAACCAGGGCCTGCCACGTGCCAAGATCGCGTCACTCCGAAAGGAGCCACGTTGGCGATCCGCGTGGGTGCGATCCGACGGCCCAGATCAATTGCGCGATCGGACGGCCCAGATTCAAACGCACGGACGGCCCAGATTCAATCAAAAACGAACGGCCCAGATTAAAACGAAATGAACGGCTGTGATCAAAAGGCAAGGGGTTATAAATAGAACCCCCACACCAGACCAAAAACCCTAGCCGCTAGCCGCTCGCCGGAGAAGACGAACCAGAGGCCGACCGCCGCCACCCGCCGCCACTCGCCGCCGCACCGGGGAAATTTCCGACCGCCGATCGAGGTAAATTTCATACCCCCGACTCGTTTTTCCCCGTTGATTCCTCCTATGGCCAAATCGAGGCCGAAATCCCGGCCAAACGGCCGGAATACGCGGCCGAAGCCCAGCGGCGCCGCCGCGCCCCCTCTCGTTTTTTGCCTCCGACGAGGCCCTTCCCGGCCTCCGTTCGATGCAATTTTTATATCACCGTGATCACCATTCTTTTCTCTACAGGTTGACCGGAGCCGAATCACCAAAACACGAACCTCGCCGGAGAGCCGCTGCACCCGAGAGCGCCGCCACCGGTAAGCTCCGTTTTTCCGTGATTTTTTGGCCCCCCGAGGGCCCTAGGGTTGTTTCCTGACAAGGACCAATGCGAGTGTGGCCGAATTCGACCGAAAACGGCCGAAAACAGTCAACCCGAGGTGACTCGCCGCCGCCAGCGGCGGCGCCGTCGCCGGAGCACGGCGGAGCCGCCG
>NW_019014298.1:18147-32185 GCF_000150535.2 Carica papaya | reverse complement strand
TACAAGAGGCGTGATAAGTGTTATGTTTTACAGCTTAGATTATTCAATGATTATGATAATGTTATTGTTTTTCTCATATTGTTTTCATAAATTCCACCAAGGTAAGTGGATGGTAAAAGTTTTATTATTGATAAAAGGTTTTGTTGTAAATTATGCTCCATTGGTCTTTTTGTGGTTTTCTACCTACCTTTATCTCCGTGACGGTGAGATATCGTGATGTTCTTACTGGGCTAGTGTAGCTCACTCCTTAATTAACCATTTCAGATCAGGAAGACATGGTTCCCGAGCCCGTTCCGCAGGAGGACGACGAAGGGGATGCCTAGAGACTCTGTAGTCATACGCATAGTTTATTTTCGAGTTTTCTTTCTTAGTTAGTTTAACCTTTTATATTTTAAGTACGTTTGTTTGGTTTTTCGTGTAAGGGATGTTAACTGAAATTTTGATCTCGCTTCCGCATTCGATATATTTAAATACTCATTTCATTTTAATATTTCCGGGGCCGTTACACGAAAAGTATACTTTAGCATGACGATGCTAGGTAAGTTTATTAGCTATATTTTATTCATCGATGTATTGAAACCAATGTAAGAAAAGTTCATGCTTTTGAACCTAAACAATATTCAAAGATGTTTACAACGTCACTAGCGTAGTCACAACATTCCGCTTATAAAAAGTCTTCATTTTCTAAAATACTTCAAAAGAAAAAAGACTTCGAATAGATTGAATAATTCTGAAAGACATTCAAATAACCAAAGGACCGCATTACCGATACTAATAAAACCAGAGGTACAAGATGACCCTTTGTTAATCTTTTTGTGAGTGATATTGGTATGAGCTTTTTTCACTTAAGGTGGATAGTAATAAGCAATTACTCATTAACTATATCGACAAAATCTTTTTAAATACTTAGTTATGGTGGTGAATACTGATTAATTAGGTTTAGGTCTTATTGAAGTAGTTGAAGGCTGCTCCAAGCTATTATTTGAATAATTATTTAATTATATTTATAAAATATATATAATGAAAATTAACAGTTAATTGCTGAATCATTTAAATTTAAATTCAATTTTAAAAATTACATACGATACTAAATAAATTTAATCAACGGATTAAGTAAATACTTATAATTTTCACCTAACCCATGTATGGGTTGAAGGGGGCTACCATTCAAGAAGCTTTCCTTACATCCTCATAAGTGGTATAAGAGCTCGTCCATGTAATTCCAATTGAGCACTGTAGCCTATATTATATATTTTCGTTATGTTTCTCCTCTTGACCTTATTCTCATCGCTTTTACTAATCGTACTATCTCACTCTACGACATCTCTCCTTCATCAATGCCTCTCTCACCTTCATCCCTCTTTATTATACCTCACTTATCTACTATTTTTACGGTCAACCTCATACCTATTTACTTCAAACCTTAATTAGTTTTAACATTTTTGTGAACTTATCTGATCACACTACAACTATCATAATCCTTCTCTTACCAGATCCCTCGCCCGCTGCTCAACCTACTACTATAATTCTTGATTATTTTTTTCATTTATAACATAATCAAATATTTTATTGATTTAGATTTTGTGCAATCATGCACGATCATAACCCCACGTACATAACATAAATTTTCAATGAACATAATAATAAAAACCAGTGTGTTTGCTTTGGTGTCATTTCTTTTTCTAGAAAAGAATTTGTATGGTCCTACATCATTATTATGGTATAATTTTATATAAGTTATAATATCTAATTACAATATGTTGAAGCTATCGAAGCATAATAGGTATCAAGCAAAAAAGTATAAGTATCACTTTCAACTGATAATGATGGTTATATAGGAATCATTATGTACCCTTTAGTTAATCTTTTTAATTATTAATTAAAAAGAGATATATGCATACATACATATATATATATATATACACACACATAATATATGTGCCTTTTTTAGGGTAGGATTCCTAGAAAAATTCCCTACCACACTAGCACAATTATAATAACTATCTTTTGCAAAGATTTGGAATACAATTATGATTATGCTTGTATATGAATATGCATTAAACATTAAACATGTTTTGTTTAAATTAAATTAATCAAACTATATTAAATCTTATATTATGTATATAATGTGTGTAATTTATATTTATAATATAATATATATAGTTTTTATTAATTTTTTTTAATTAAAATAGAAAAATATTTTGGTCCAATCACTCCTTACTAGATTGAACGTACAATTTTAACATATGTAATTTGGATCTTACTTCAAATATATTTTTACCGACAAAATATTATTTCTTTAAATTAAAAAGATAAGTTGAGTATTGACTTATTATGATTATTATAGTTACGAATACTTAAATACTATTCATATTCCGTCTTTCATTATATTTATGAATATACTAACGAAATAAATATTATTCCTACTACAAAAAAATACTATAAATATATTATCGTTAAGTCATAATACATTTATAAAATAATAAATTATACGTTTTTAAATACGTTCGAGTTCCTGATTATCAAGGAGAGGGTTGAGATCTTCCCACCAATAATCTACTATTCACTAAAAATATCAAAGACTAATTTATTAATTCATTGTCATGCGATATACATGCAATAAATTAATAATTTATTTATTTTTTTATACGAGTTTGAAAATTAATAAAAATTAAAGTAAAATTTTTAAAAAAATGTTGATAAAATCTTGTTAATGAAAATACTTTTATAAAAAAAGCTAATAAAATAATGTTATAGAATTCTAAAAATTTTTGTAATTATATATTATTATAATAAAAATATAAAATTGGGTATTTTGAAAAATTATGGACATAACTATACTTATACACTATAAATCTAGAAGATGCTTATATAATATTTAACCCAAGAAATTGTAAATTGTGAAGGGTAAAGTTTTGAATAAGGATGGAGGGTGAAATCCACATTCAAAATTGTGACCCACAAAGGAATTTGTAGTTTGTCCCAAAGAGGGAATGGGTCCATGCTTCATCATGATTAGTAATTAATAATTAATACAAAAATGCCCCACAAATTGAATTCCAATAATTTTTATAAAAATTATTTTTAAAAGTTAATCACGAAAATAAATCTTGTCCAAATGAAGGAAGCAAAAAATAGATATTTATCAGGTAACAGTAACAAGTTCATGTAAGACAGAGACAAAATGTCTTTATAACATAATATATTTATTAATTAGAGAATACACATATATCAATCATGACATAATGTACATAATTTTTAAATAAAAATATATAAATAAGTATGTAAGACACAAACAAAGTAGTTTCTTTCACATAATATGTATATAAAGGAATATGCCCCAAATCAGACAAATTATAATAGAATTGAATATAATACTACATTAAATGTAATATTCGGTTTCGAAATTTGGTTCAGGATTAATTTTGGTATTTATAAAAATAAATAAGATCTTATACAATAAAATATTTATCAAGTAACAATAACAAGTTTGTGTAAGACATAGGCAAAATGTCTTTATAACGTAATATATTTCTTAATTAGATAATATACATATATCGATCACGATACAATATAAATAAATTTTAAATAAAAATACATATTGAATATAATACTACATTAAATGTAATTATCGGATTCAGAATTTAATATGAGATAAATTTTGGTATTTATAAAAATAATTAAAAAATAATTTTTTAAATTATTTTAATTTTATTTATTAAATTATTTGAGAAAAATAGAGTATGGACATAATCGAAAGCAATTTTGAGGAAAATGGGTGAAAATTTGAGTTTGATGAGTGTTTTTGAAAGAAGAATTAGAAAATAATGGGTCAAAATATTAAAAAAAATTAGCCATGTGGGATGACTCAGTCAGCAGCCCTAATGAACCAGAGCACGTCGCGTGGCAAAATACACTGATGTCGGCACCACACGGGCGATCCACATGCTTAGCAATCTGGCGACCTAGATTCAATCCCGCACAATCAGACGACTTAGATGCATTCCCTCATTAGGCGCGATTGAACGGATGACTCAAATACATTCCCTCATTAGGTGCGATTGAATGGTCCAGATTCACCCACGTAATTGACCTAAACAGGTAAAGATCTAACGACTCTCCTCGCTCTACGTTGACATGAATGAATAGTCCAGATTGACATGAAATAAGTATATAAACATCGTATCGCTGGGGAACCCCAACTCTAGCTGCCCTACCCTCGTCGGAGAAGAAGGACCAGCAGTCAGAGAAGGACACCGACCCCCAGCCGTTGCCATACCGGAGCCACCACTGACTGCTAAAAAAGATAAAATTATCTCATACTCGCTTGGAATTCGATTCCGAGTCTCTCCATAATTATATCAGGGCAAAAGAGGTAGCAGGTGGGCCGGAAATCGCGGTCAAAATCCAATAGAGTAACTGCGACTGAAACCCTAAAATCCCTCATATGAGCCCCTTTTTGTTTTCCATTTCACGCAATTTTTTGACCATTGTTTTCACCATCTTTTTTTATGCAGATTAGCCAAAGAAGTCCTACCCGTGAAGGAGAATCGGCGGAGCCGCCGCACCAAGAGACCTCCCTGTTGGTAGGTTCGATTTTTCGTGATTTCCAGCCAACCAATGCCTCTTAACATTTTTCCGCAGGGGTATGTATAAAACCGGTCAAAACCAATCAGATCGAGACAAACCGCCACTGTGGGCGGTGGATCCGACGTTGGAGCACGGGGGCGGTGCCATGCTGGAACCCTAAAATTGGCCGGAAAGAATTTTCGACACCGATTTAGAATTTTTGGGGTATTTTTAATTGCGTGACGAGTATTTTGAATTTTTATATAAAAATTTAGAAAATTCGGGACTCGTTATAAGGCGTAGTAGACAACGCGACATCTTGAAATACCGATTCGGGTAAAGATCTTTCACCATATTTCCTGTTACGGTAAATGAATGCTTAATAATTGATAATTGTGTGTTTTGTAAAAATTAAAAAAATCCTAATAATAATTACAGGTCACTAGTGGAGCCAAAAAACTTGTCAGTGTACGATTGTTCTAAGCTCATTTATGTGGCTATTTATTTTTATGTACTGTCTAAATTGCTTATTGTTTCGTTGTATAATTTAAATTATCACATTTAATTACTTTCTTGTTATTGATTGCCTGATTATAATTCTTATTTGATTGACCGGGTTGAAAATAAGGGTTCTGAGTATGTTTCTTGGTTATTAAGGTATGAAATTGTATTGTTTGCATAACTCTCGTTTAATTAATATGTGAATATAGTATGAGAGGTTGGTATGCACTTGGTGTTTGTTTTGTTGATAAAGATTTTACGTGAAAGACCTACTGGGTATTCTAGGAAATAGCAGACGGGCCCGGTACATAGTGAACTTTACCGTAAACGTTACCTCAGTTGGATATGACTGAAAAGTTCTATATCAGAAGAGTTTAGGAAATATGGTTTACCTTTATACCGGACGGGATATCAAGACGATAAAATATTTGGCACCCATTACCAGACGGGATATGAGGATGACCAGTTAATTGATAAATTTAGATATTTAGTTCAAGCATAAAGAGACATCCCTATGGATTCCCAGGGGTACCAATGAGCAAGTAAGAAAGAAAATTGTCGTTTCTTGTTCACTTGTGCGTGAAATTGAAAAGTGTATGTATATTGGGTGTTTATAGGGTGATTTTTGAAAAACTCATAACGGTAAGTATGAAATAAACGATTTTCTTTTATGATAAATGAATTTTATTTAAATTAAGGGATTCATTAGTTATTTTATAATTTTTACCAACTTTTGTTTTCCGTATCAGTTATTAGCGTGATATTTTTACTAGGCTAATGTAGCTCACCATTCTATTAACTATTTTAAATCAATAGAATCAGGATTCAGATCCCGATCAGTAAGAAGGTTGTGAGTAGTTTACCTCTCGTACTTCTTCAATAGCTAATGGAGGTTACCCTCTAAGACATTTATCTATTTGTTTTAAATCATTTTTTTTCATTCTTTTTACTAGCTACTGTAGTAAGGACATTTCTTCAACTATATTGGACATTTTAATTTAATGTGTGAGGAATGTAAACTTTAATATTATTATTTGCTTCCGCATTTAAATGATAAATATAATTACTTTAAGTTTTGGTCTTTTACATTAAATTCTTACTCAAAACAATATACATTATTAAAGCTTCTTTTATATGTTTATATAAGATAGAGATAAAATATCTTTATTAAATAATATATTTCCTAATTACAAAATATATATACACTAATCATAATACAATGTAAGTAACTTCGAACTAAAAACAGACCCAAGAGGTATAAATGAGCCAGTAGGCAATGATAGAAATAAAATATTTCTCTCACCGATAAAACAAATTACAAGTGTTATTATTTTGTATTATGGTTAATATATATGTATCATATAGTAAAAAAAAAGCATATAATTCCCAATAAAAGTTCAAAAAAAACAAGAAAGGAGAAAGATATACACATGATATGTATGTAGAGGAAGGGAGAGAGAGAGAGAGAGAGGTGAGTACAAAAGCAAATGGAATACAGTCTGTTATCAAACAAACCCACTTACTCATTACAGACTATACATGCCATCCCACTAATACATACTTACAACTCCCTTTCCACTCCTATATATACACCCCTCCTTACTTCCACCTTCCCCTGCCTCCTTCCACACTCACACATCTAACTGACACAACAATGGAGAAAATCCACCTCCCCAATTTCTCTCCAACCCTAACCCTTACCCTAACCCTAACTCTCTTCATCCTCTCCTTCTCCTCCGCAACCCAAACTCTACCCACCAAGTCCTGTTCCACCCAAGACCACGGCTCTACCCTCCAAGTCTTTCACGTTTACAGCCCCTGCTCCCCATTCAAACCCACCAAGCCAGTATCATGGGAGGAAAGCGTTCTCCAAATGCAAGCCCAGGACCAAGCCAGGCTGAACCAGCTCCTCTCGTCCAAAGTCGTGGCTCGTAAGTCGGTGGCGCCCATAGCGTCTGGCCGGCAGATCGTGCAGAGTCCGACTTACATTGTTAGGGCTAATGTTGGGACTCCGCCGCAGACGCTTCTTATGGCGGTTGACACGAGCAATGATGCTGCTTGGATTCCCTGCAATGGCTGCGTTGGGTGCTCTTCTGTTGTTTTTAACTCTGGTTCGTCTTCTACCTTCAATCCTCTTGGCTGTGACGCTGCTCAGTGCAAGCAGGTACCTTTAGCATTATCACTTCATACGTCACGTGCTGTTGTACTTTTTTGGTGACCCCTTGAATTTATTTTGGAATAATTAATTATAAACTAACTATTTCAGGAAGGTACAGGAGTTAAAAAAATAGTGATTTTTAAAAAATAAAAATTAATATTTTTTAATTTGTATAAATAATTAAAATTAAAATTAAAATTTTTATAAACAATTATGTGAATAATCCTTAGACTAAAATTATATTAATTTATAAATAATTTTTTTAATTTTTTAATAAAAAATTATGATTTACAAATATGTTATAATAATAATTGTGTATGAATCTCATAATTATTGAATTACGTAGTATATTTACTAAAAATTTAATAATATTAATATATTAATTAATTATTTATGGGATTTAGTAATGGGTTATACATTTATTTATTTAGTTAAAAAATTAAATGTGTGAATTTTATAAAAATATTTTAATTATTATTTTTAATAAAATTTATTTTTAAAAATTTTGATAAAAAATTAGATCTTTGAATATTATTAATTAATTATTTATTTATTTATTTTTCTTCCTGACAGGTCCCCAGCCCAACATGCGGCGGCGGCTCCTGTTCCTTCAACATGACGTACGGCGGCTCCACCCTGGCCGCCAACCTCTCGCAAGACACCATGACTTTAGCCACCGACCCGATCCCGTCCTACACCTTCGGCTGCATCCAGAGAACGACGGGCTCGTCCGTTCCGCCGCAGGGACTTCTGGGACTCGGCCGAGGATCTCTCTCTCTCCTTTCTCAGACTCAGTCTCTGTACAAATCCACTTTCTCTTACTGTTTACCCAGCTTTAAGTCGCTGAACTTCTCTGGGTCTCTGAGACTTGGGCCTGTCGGACAGCCGTTGAGAATCAAAACTACTCCTTTGCTGAGGAATCCTAGGAGATCGTCGCTTTATTATGTGAATTTGGTTGGTATTAGAGTTGGAAGAAAGGTGGTGGATATTCCTCCTCCCGCTTTGGGTTTTAATCCCACCACCGGCGCCGGCACCGTTTTTGATTCCGGTATTCATCTTTTTCTTATTTTTTATATTTATTTAACAAATTTTTAAATAAATATTTAATACAAAATGTATTGACGTGATTTAATTTTAAAATTATTTTTTTATGTATACGAAAATAAATTCGAAATATATAACGAAAAAATATAATAATTTATTTGTATACAAATTTATAATTTTATAAGTGAAATAAATATATTTTAAATTTTATAATTTTTTATTTAATGTAATTATATTCATATTGAGAGTTTTTCAACATAAAATATTTATAACAAGAGACAATATTTATATAAAAATTCTAATACTTTATTTATATAGAAATTTATAATTAATTAATTTATACGTGTATGTAAATATATTTATTAAATTACGTTTAATTTTTATAAATTTTTTATTTTAATATTTATTTAATATATTTGTGGGTATTTTAAAATTTTATTTTTTAATATAAAATATTTATAACAAAAGTTTATTTTTTATTTTGTTATAATAATTTTTTTTAATTTTGTTCTTAAATATAAATATATTTATTAAATTACGTTAAATTTTATACATTTTTTATTTTATTTTTTTTATTATATTTGGGATTTATTTTCTAACCATAAAATATTTATAAATAGGGACGGTGTTTACTCGGCTGGTAACGCCGGCGTACGAGGCGGTGAGAAACGAGTTCAGAAAACGAGTTAAAGGCGGGGGAAACGTGACATCTTTAGGTGGATTCGACACGTGTTATTCCGGCTCCATTATTACACCGACAATAACCTTCATGTTCGCCGGAATGAACGTCACTCTCCCGCCAGACAACCTTCTCATCCACAGCACCGCCGGCAGCCTGTCTTGTCTGGCTATGGCCGCCGCTCCCGACAACGTGAATTCCGTCCTAAACGTGATCGCCAGCATGCAGCAGCAGAATCACAGAATCCTCATCGACGTTCCCAATAACCGGCTCGGCGTGGCTCGTGAACCCTGCAGCTAGCTAGCTTAATTTTAGCTATAATCTTTGATGGTGTAGTAGTAGTGGGTGTGAGGCTTTTTTTTCTTTTTTGCTTTTGTTTTTTTTTTTTTTTTTTGTTTTCCTGTGGTGGAGGTTTTGGGAAAGTGTGATAGTGTACTGACTGGTAAAAAAGCGAAGGGTTTGGAGGATGAAGACGAAGATGACGAGGGATGACGTGAGATGTTCGAAAGTGAGTTCTGAGTCACGGGTTCGAGTTGGGCGTTGTGGCGTATAAGGTGTCTTGATGTTTATTGTATTGTATTGTATCACGGGGTTATCTTGAAGGAAGAGCCTTTAAGAGATTATTCGTCAGGAATTTTCAGTTCTAATAAATTATGACATCATTTTGTTTTGATAATAATAATAATAATAATAATAATAATATCAATTATCATTATTTTCTATTTTATATTTCTTTATTTTTTTTATAAAATAAAATAATAATTATTATTATTTATTATTGCAATTTTATATTTTATTTTCTTTATTTTTGTGAATTGTTATAAAGATGGAATTAAAAATTTTATTTATTTATATCATACTAATATTCAACGATATTAAATAATTTATTATTTACGTCTGTCCAAAATAAATATGTATAAATTACATTAATTAGATTAATAAACTTTACGAACTCTATTTAAGTCTCGTTATTGTATTTTCATTTGTTTAAATTTGATAGAACATTTATTTTTCGGTGTTTGCTATTAGTATATTAAAACTCGATAACTTATTTTTTATTAATATAATAAACTATAAATTATTATAGCAATGTTCTTATACATCTTCTATAACTTATACTAATAAAAATATTATTACTAACAATTCAGAATTGAACGGATCTTATATCAGAAATTATTAGTACCCATATACTCTTAGCAATCCGAAAAAACTAGAAGTTCATTTCGTTATTCTCTTTATGTGTCTATTGACCTCATACCTACTCGTATTCTCTTTATCGAATTAATCTTTTAAGGCATATATGACTAATCCTGCTTGCTCTTTGCCATAATTATTTAGAGACGTCCATTTAGTTCGTCTTAGAGAATAGAACTAAAAATTCGATTTCGTCTTACTGTAGAAAAGTCATTTATTCAATTTTGAATGTCATCTTTTTTTGTTTTGTTTTTGATAACTACTTTCAATTCCTTTGTTCAAATCAATATCTACGTAAGGCTACCACGAGGATTGAATTTGGAGATTATATAAAGAAGTCAAAGTGACCTACTACTGATATTGCTCGAATGATGCTTACATTCATGATGGACAGTAATCGAACAAACGTTATAATTCTACTGAATGACATTCAATATATTTTTATCACACACGTACCTGACCTTTAGTTTACTGGGCTACCTCTCTATATTTTCATAAGTTGAAGGTTCGAGATTCGGATATACTCGAGCATTTTGTTTCGTGTTTGATTTTTCTTTTTTAAAAAAATATTTTTACCTCTACACTAATGGAAATTGTAAGTGAAGGGTAATGTTCTTATTTTGTATAAGCCCTATTAGGTCAAATTGAAGCCCATTCTCAACTTATGACTTGCAGAAAGAACAAAAGCAAAACCAAAAGCTGAGCCTATCAATGCACCAAATGAAAGCCCAAGCTTTGATCTCCCAAACTTGTAGAAGATCCAACTCAAATGTTTGAATCAGTGTCCACCGGAGGCTAACAGTGATTCTGTCGATCACTGGAAATCAGGAGAATATGCTGCTTCCAATCCAACACAGATATTCAAAGTGTTTATGTTTTACTTCTATGGCGAAAATCAAGAGGCGATATGTATCCAATCACGTAATAAATTGAGTGGATCACGGAGGAATGGAAGATGGTGGAATGAAAGAGAAAAGAGATAGATTCTTTAGCAATGGCTGCTGGTGAGCTGAGCAAGAGGCGAGTGGAGGATGCTGGTGGAGTAAACTTCAATTAGCAGGTAAAAAAAAGAACAATCAGGTTCTGGTATGTTCTGAACTCTGGAATTTTTCTAAATGAATCGGTGGGGGTTGCGACTGAATATTTGCTCGATAAGTTGCGTCTTGTTTGCTTGAAATTTCTAGGGTTTGGGCAGTATACTGCCGCGATTAGAACCATAAAGAGGCTGTTAGGGCTGACTTTGACCAGTTTAATTTCTTCTGATGGCAACAAAATTGTATAAAGTGGAGATGGAGGATGTGAAGAGGAAGTTGGATTATGCTTTTGGTTTTGCTGTAAGTTGTAGGGAAGGATAAAAGTAGAGGTGGAGGTCTTTGTGTATTTGGGATGATTCAATAATTATCACTGTTTTATCTTCTTCAATAGATCATATTGATAATTTAGCAGTGGGATTAGGGGACACAGAAGGGAGATTTGTGTGGGGAATATTTTAATTCTCATACTTGATAATTGATTTCTGGTCTTAATAATCAATCTGATGCTACTTGGCTTATATGGGGAAAGTTTAATGAGATTATGAACAGAAATACAAAAAAAGAAAGTGGCACAATCAGGGATATTGAATCTATTCAGAACCGTGTAGTGGTTTGTGTGATGTGGGTTATCAAAGGGTATAGATATACTTGGGAGTGAAGGGAGGATAGATCCTGAGAATAGAGCGGCTTGGTTGGATAGATTTGTTGCGTCTTAAATTATTTGGTAAGATATTTATTACGTTACGGCTTGATCATGCTCGAGTTAGGATGGTTTTCTTGGAAGAGGATAAGTGAGGTAGAGATAGGAGAAATTGTTTTGGCTTAAGGAGATGTGGTTGAAGGAAGAGAGTTGTGCACAAGTTATTCAAGAAAGTTGGGTGACCCACCAAACATCGTCAAAAAGATGAGAGCTGTGTCTCTTAATAATCAATCTGATACTGGTAGGCTTATGTTGGGAAGTTCTAATGAGATTATGAACAGAAATGACAAAAAAGGTGACATAGTCAATGATATTGAATCTATTCAGAACTTTTGTGGAGTACTAAAACTGTGTGGTGGTCTTGTATGATGTGGGTTATAAAGGGTAGAAATATACTTGGGAGTGAAGGGAGGGTAGATCCTGAGAATTCACAGGCTTGGTTGAATAGATTTGTTGCTTCTTATGTTCAACAAGACTTTCCTAATTAATTTGGTAAGACATTTATTACGTTACAGCTCGATCATGCTCGAGTTAGGATGGTTTTATTGGGAGAGGATAGTTGAGGTAGACGATAGGAGAAATTGTTCTGGCTTAAGGAGATGTGATTGAAGGAAGATAGTTGTGCACAAGTTATTCAAAAGAGTGGGTTGACCCACCAAACATCTTTGAAAAGAGAAGCTTGAGAGCTGTATGTCTCTTAATAATCAATGTGATGCTACTAGGCTTATGTGGGGAAATTTCAATGAGATTATGAACAGAAATGAACAAAAAGGTGACACAGTCAATGATATTGAATCTATTCAGAACTTTTATGGAGTATTAGAACTGTGTGGTGGTTTCTATGATGTGGGTTATCAAGGATAGAAATATATTTGGGAGTGAAGAGCGGATAGATCCTGAGAATATACAGGCTTGGTTGGATAGATTTGTTGCTTCTTATTTTCAACGAAAGTTTTCTAAATTAATTTGGTAAGACATTTATTACGTCACGGCTTGATCATGCTCGATTTAGGATGGCTTTTTTGGGAGAGGATAATTAGGGTGGGTAGACAATAGGAGAAATTGCTTCGGCTTAAGGAGATATGGTTGAACGAAGATGGATGTGCACAAATTATTTAAAAGAGTTGGGTGACCACCAAACATTTTTCAAAAAGAGAAGCTTGAGAGCTGTATGTCTCCTTAAAATGATGAGAGCGGGATGAATTTGGTGGTGTTGCTTTAAAACTTAGTGAATGTAAATCAAGGTTGGCTTATTTGGATACCAAGTAGCCAGATCGTCTCTCCATAAACTTCCTGCAAGTAAAAGAGTATCTTTAGATAAATTAATGTAGTTTTATTACGATATACCGATATTTCTAGTTTGGGATAAAGTAGGTGTTTAGTTCCAAGGGAACAAACTCATATTTGTCTAGTGGATACAATCTGCTCACAACAAAATTTTATATAGATTTAATGTATTTTTATCTCCAACGACTCACCCAACATTCAATACGGGTCAAAATATATGGTCATCCGTCTAGTTAAATATTGTTAATAAAAATAGTAATTCATTATTCTTAGCAGTAGGTGGAGGAGACTTCTTGGTTCTTTACATTATTGATAGATTTACGTACAACAATATTAATTTTAGTGGAAGGTGCTTTAGATGCACGTGGTTTCAAATTAGTGCCAACTAATAAAGATTTCGGTTATAGTTTTTCTTGTGATGATTCGGAATGATTCCTTTCCCCATCTTCAAATGATTTTAGTTTGTTTTTATTATCATTTCGAATATAAAGCAAAAAATTTACCTTTTTTTTTATTTAAAATTGATAACAATTAAATTTATTATATAAAACTTCACTTGTTTAATACAAAACTTTGATTATTTCTACTTTTTTTTTTGAATTTAAATTCAAGTCAACTCGGAATTGTTTTTTAAAGCCAGCCATCAAATTCCAACCAAATACAATTGACAACATCAGATTTAGTCAGCCAATAATATATTTTTGTAATATATATATATATATATGTATACAAGTCAAACTTCTCATATGCATGTTTGGGCATACACTTTTCTGCATTCCCACTAATAAAAATAGTTGAAAAGGTAAAATGACGGGAGCCACAAGGGCATTTTCGTCATTTTATCAAGTATTCGTATTATTATATAAATGCAA
>NW_019014297.1:0-13328 GCF_000150535.2 Carica papaya | reverse complement strand
TTTATAAAACAATATACGAAAGCAATAACATTATCATAATCATGGAATCATATAAACTGTAAAACATAACACTTATCACGCCTTTTGTAATTCAATCATTATACAACATATCTTTTCCTTATTTACCAGCCTACTAGTATCCGTGGGGGTCCATAGGGGTCCCGCTACCCGTTAACCTTAAACATTCGTCATCGGATTCCAGGGCCGTCCCCATACCCCGTCCGGTATGGGCGCCAAAACCATAAACCTCAATACCCCGTTCGGTATGAGGGTGAAACGGGCCGTCCCCATACCCCGTCCGGTATGGGCGCCAAAACCATAAACCTCAATACCCCGTCTGGTATGAGGGTGAAACGGGCCGTCCCCATACCCCGTCCGGTATGGGCGCCAAAACACACAAGATCTCCATACCCCGTCCGGTATGGGAGACCACAATCCCGGTAGGGTTCCCTACGGACCCGGTCCGTCCACCATCTCCCAGGATATCTAGTCGGGCTGAACACATTATACAATTTCCATTCACATAATCTTTCATTCTCCTTTTCCCTCAGTCAGCATTATCAATCACATACAAACAAGCAAAACGATAATTTATGCCAAACAGACAACATAGAGCATCAATATCCCGGTCATTCAATCCATAATCAATAAAACAGTGAAATATGCACACGAAACTATAAAATGAAAACATCGAACCTCATGCTGTATTCAAAACTGTAAAATAGGCCAAATAACAGTTAACTGACAAACACACTAGACTCGGGCTCCATTAGCGACCTTAAGCAATTTCACACATTCGTTGATTCATGAAATACCGTTTTATCATTTATTGTACTTTAAAACCGTGATAGGAAATAAGGTGAGGGGTCCTTACTCGTTTCGGGGTCCGAACACGGGTTCACAGTGCACTTGCAGGCTGTCCCTAATTTTCCCTGAATTTTCCTCGGGGAACTGAAACGCACTACTGGTACCTGCACGTGTTCCAAAAAAATCCCAAATTAGGCCCAGGGCCCCTTTCGGCCCTAATCGCAACTCCGGCACGGCGGCGGCGATTCACCTCGGGTTGGCTGTTTTCGGCCGTTTCTGGCCGAATTCGGCCACACTCGCATCGGTCCCTGCGAGAAAACAACCCTAGGGCCCTCGGGGGGCCAAAAAATCACAGAAAAATGGAGCTTACCGGCGGCGGCGCTCTCGGGTACGGCGACTCTCCGGCGAGGTTCGTGTTTTGGTGATTCGGCTCCGGTCAACCTGTAGAGAAAAGAGTGGTGATCACGGTGATATAAAAATTGCATCAAACGGAGGCCGGGAAGGGCCTCATCGGAGGCAAAAACCGAGAAGGGCGCGGCGGCGCTTTTGGGCTTCGGCTGTGCATTTCGGCCGTTTGGCCGGGATTTTGGCTCCGATTTGGCCACAGGAGGAATCAGCGTGGAAAAACGAGTCGGGGGTACGAAATTTACCTCGATTGGCGGTCGGAAGTTCCTCCGGTGCGGCGGCGGGTGGCGGCGGCCGGCTTCTGGTTCATCTTCTCCGGCGAGCGGCAGGCGGCTAGGATTTGTGGTCTGGTGTGGGGATTCTATTTATAACCCCTTGCCTTTTGATCTCAGCCGTCCATTTTGTTTTAATCTGGGCCGTCCGTTTTTGATTGAATTTGGGCCGTCCGATCGCACGTTTGATCTGGGCCGTCCGATTCGCGCCCACGCGGATCGCCAACGTGGCCCTTTTTAGAACGACGTGATTTTGCCACGTGGCAGGTCCTGGTTGGCCGGGACTGCTGACCGGGCCTGCTAACGTGGCTTTTTCTTTTTTTTTTTTTTCTTTTCGGTCCGGGCGCTACAACTCTCCCCCCCATAAAGAAATTTGGTCCCCAAATTTGCCTCATTATTCTTGATCAAACAGATGGGGATATTGGGCCCTAAATTCTGATTCCAGTTCCCAAGTCGCCTCCCTGGGCGTGTGGTTCTGCCACATGACTTTTACAAATGATATTTCCCGGTTGCAGAGTATTCTGCTTTCTCGGTCCGTGATACTGACCGGTACTTCTTCATAAGACAAGTCCTCTCGGAGTGGAAGCGGTTCGTGAGCCAAGACATGAGAAGGGTCCGGATTGTACTTACGTAGCATAGATACATGAAACACATTATGAACCCGGGAGAGCTCAGGAGGCAGTGCAAGTCTGTAGGCAGTGGTACCAATCTTGTCTAAGATTTCAAAGGGTCCAATATATCTGGGGTTTAATTTTCCCCTCCTGCCGAACCTACTAATTCCCTTGAAGGGGGTGACTTTAAGAAACACCCGGTCGCCTTCCTCAAAGGCCAGGTCTCTTCTCCGGGTATCGGCATAACTCTTCTGCCTACTCTGAGCTGTCTGGATGTTCTTCCTGATCTTAACTATCTTGGACGTGGTTTCTTCTACCAAATCCGGGCCAAACAATCTTCTATCGCCCACTTCCTCCCAACAGATCGGCGACCTGCACGGACGCCCATATAGCGCCTCGTATGGGGCCATGCCGATGCTTGCTTGGTAACTGTTGTTGTAAGCAAACTCTATCAGGGGTAGGTGGTCGTCCCAATGGCCCCCGGAGTCAAGGACACAAGCTCGGAGCATATCCTCCAGCGTACGAATTGTCCTCTCTGATTGTCCATCGGTTTGGGGGTGGAAAGCAGTACTAAGAGACAGCTTTGTTCCCATAGCTTGCTGGAAACTATTCCAAAACCGAGAAGTGAATCTGGGATCCCTGTCGGATACCACTGTTACTGGAACTCCATGTAGTCTGACTACCTCCCGGATATACATTCTTGCCAACTTGTCCAAGGGATCAGTCATTCTGATGGCCAGGAAGTGGGAAGACTTAGTGAGTCGGTCAACAATTACCCATATAGCATCATGTCCCGATCGTGCCTTGGGTAGTCCCGATACGAAGTCCATGGTGATATGTTCCCACTTCCACTCTGGAATCGGTAAAGGCTGAAGTAACCCGCCTGGGCGTTGATGTTCTGCTTTGACCTGCTGACATACCAAGCACTTAGATACAAAGTCGGCTATATCTCTCTTCATCCCATTCCACCAGAACCGAGGTCGCATAGTTTGGTACATTTTCGTACTTTCTGGATGCATGGCGAACCTTGAACTATGGGACTCTGTCATGATGTCTCTTCTTAACTCACTGTCGTCTGGGACACACACTCTGTCCCTGAAACGAATCAATCCGTCGGCGGGGATCTGAAATTCTGAGCTCACTCCCTGTTCTGCACTCTTCTTGCGGGTTACTAGGGCGGGGTCGACTGACTGAGCTTCTTTTATTCTTTGGATTAACTTGGGTTGGACTGCTAGGTGGCCCAAACATGTGACTCTCTTCAGGTCTCGCAGGCGAATCTGCTGTGTAGCCCCAATGGACCTACATTCTGAAACCATCAGATGGGCTAGGGTGCCTGCACTTTTCCTGCTGAGGGCATCGGCCACTACGTTGCCCTTACCTGGATGGTATAGGATGTCACAATCATAGTCCTTGAGGAGTTCCATCCACCTCCTCTGACGCATGTTGAGATCCTTCTGGGTGAAGATATGCTTCAAACTCTTATGATCGGTGTAGATCTGAAAGGTCTCTCCATACAAATAATGGCGCCAGGTTTTCAAGGCGTGTATGATGGCGGCAAGCTCCAAGTCATGGGTAGGATAGTTCTTCTCATGATTCTTTAGCTGTCTAGACCCATATGCTATAACCTTTCCATGCTGCATTAGGACACAACCCAGGCCCAGATAGGAGGCATCACTATAAACTGTGTACCCTCCTGATCCACTCGGTAGAGCCAGCACTGGTGCAGTAGTCAGTCGCTTCTTCAACTCTGAAAAACTCCTCTCGCAGTTCTCATTCCATTCAAACCTTGCATTCTTCTTTGTGAGTCGGGTTAGAGGAGCTGCTAGACTAGAGAACCCTTCGACAAACCGGCGATAATAACCTGCCATCCCTAAGAAACTGCGAATTTCCTTAACTGTTGTCAGCCTTTCCCAACCAAGTACCGCTTCAACCTTTTCGGGGTTCACCGACACCCCTTCCTTCGATATAACATGTCCTAGGAATGCGGTTTGTTCGAGCCAAAATCCACACTTGCTCAACTTCGCATACAACTTCTTTTCTCTGAGTACCTGTAGGACTTGGGCAAGATGATGAGCATGCTCTTCCCTACTTTTTGAGTAGACTAAGATATCATCGATGAACACGATGAAAAATTGGTCCAAGAATTCTCTGAAGATTCTGTTCATTAGATCCATAAAGATGGCCGAGGCGTTGGTTAGCCCAAACGGCATAATCAGGAACTCATAGTGTCCGTACCTGGTTCGGAATGCCGTCTTGGGGATGTCTTCTGCTCTCACTTTTACCTGATGGTAACCTGATCGTAGATCTATTTTAGAAAAGACCTGTGCATCCTGCAACTGATCGAAAAGGTCATCAATCCGGGGAAGAGGGTACTTGTTCTTAATTATTACCTTGTTTATCCTTCTATAATCAATGCACAGTCTCAATGTTCCATCCCCTTTCTTTGCAAAAGTAACCCCGGCACCCAATGGGGAAATGCTGTGTCTAATGAAGCCCCTGTTTTGTAGCTCAGTGATTTGTTTCCTTAGCTCTTCCATCTCGATGCGGCTCATTCAGTAAGGAGCTACCGAGATGGGCTGGGTTCCCGGCTGTAAGTCTATGGTGAACTCGACCTCTCTGTCCCCTGGTAGACCGGGCAGTTCATCCGGAAATACGTCTGGAAAGTCTCGGACTACTGGAATCTCTTGGATACAAACTTCTTTCTTGGGTTTACCTAGTTAGGGAAAATACAATATCAAGGCACTAGGCATTAAGAAGAAAAGAATTTGTCATTGGAGAAAATCAGTACCGAATAATTTTATTAACTTGTAAATGGCTCCTCGTTGGGAGGATTAAATACAATCTTTTTATTAAAGCAGTCTATGGTGGCGTGATACGCCGCTAGCCAATCCATTCCTAGGATTACATCAAAATCTCCTGTGTCTAACCCTATCAGGTCTACCCTCAATTTCCTATCTGCTATCTCCACGGCACATGCCCTGTAGACAACCTCTCCTAGCAATGTCTCCCCCCCAGCGGTAGATACAAACAATAATGAATCAAGTCTATCAGGTGATACACAAATTTTGGAAGCAAGAACATGTGAAATAAAAGAATGTGATGCACCAGTATCAAACAAAATATGAGCAATGTGGCCAGAGATAGTATACATACCATGTACCACGTCCGGGTCTGCGTCGGCATCCTTCTGGGTAAGGTTGTAAACTCTGCCCTGGATTGGAGGCCTCCCTTGATTCTGGTTCCTAGGGCACTCCCTCGCATAGTGTTGGGCACTGCCGCATATGCGACAGGTGTTGTTGAGGCGGTAGCAGGGTCGGTCCCCATGATCCCTGCCGTAGTACTGGCAGATCTTCCCACGTGCTGCCCCCATAGCCTGAGGAGGGGCCTGAATGGCAAGCCTGGGCCTCTTACTGGGTTGGACAGGTATGGTAGGCGCTGGCCTGCGGAGCGGGGCTGAGGGTCGAGAACTTCCCGCTAGCTGAGGGCGGGTGTCGAAGCTCCTTTCTATGATCTGCGCCTTTGCCAGGACTGCCGAATATGTCTCGAGCTCCATCACCAATAAGTGCTATCTGATCGCCGGGCGGAGGCCCCACTGGAATTTCCTGGCATTTCGGCCCTCATCCAACAATGTCTCCGGGGCATGTCGGCCCAGCTCCAGGAACTTGCGGGCATACTCAGACACTGTCATATTACCCTGGACCAATTGAGCAAATTCCATTTCCTTTAAATGTTGGATGTGTTTAGGGAGATACTCCGCATGGAAGGCCGCTAGGAACTACTCCCAAGTAACTGGTACAGGCAGGGTAGCCCGCTTGAGCTCCCACCAGCGTACTGCTTCCCCTACCAGCATGTAGGAGGCAATGGTAGCCCTCTGCTCAGGAAATACTCCCAAGGTCTCAAAAGCTCTCTCAGTCTCTGCCAGCCAGTATTGGGCCTCTTCGAACGAGGATCCCCCTGAAAAAGTAGAAGGGTTCAGTCTCCTGTACCTCTTTATGAAGCCGGGATCGATCAAGGAGGGAGCGGGGTCCCGAGGTAGAGGGACTGGGGCCGGCTGAGGGTGGACTGGGGGACCCTGTGGTGGTGCCTGCTGATGGGGTGGGGGCACTGGAATGTGCTGTGGCGGCACCTGTTGGTACTGTGGCTGTGGTACCGGATCGTACCGCGGCTGTGGTGCCGGGTGGTATCGTGGAGGGACAGGCTCCTGCCGGGGTGGCTCGGGATCAGCCTACTGTAGCGGGGGCTCGACCTGCGCTAGCGGAGGAGGTCCCGGTAACTCCCTTCTCTCCTCTTGCCTTCGCTGGGCAGCTGCGAGAGCCTCCACCATCTCGAATAGTCTATCTAAATCCTCCCGAATTGAATTATCTGGGGCCGCTCAGTTTAGTGGGGGCCTTCCTCTCCTCATTCCTGTGTACCTGCATTCACAAGGAAAGATTGAGTAACAATATATCGGTGAGTATTTCTCTAAGGCACATTAGTGTAAGGGATGGGTCCGAGGAAATGTGGCTCTGATACCAACTGTAGCAGCCCTAATAATTCATAATGGAAATTATATTATAAATATCAAATGCGGAAGCGAAGACAAAATTGATTAACATCCCTTACACTAAAACCAAAAACGTGCTCACAAAATATAAAAGATTAAACTACCTAAAGGGGAAACTTGAAAGTAAAAACTACGAATGTGACTATGGAGTCCTTAGGCGTCCCCTTCGTCGTCCTCCTGCGGAACCGGCTCGGGAACGATGTCCTCTTGATCTGAAATGATTAAATAAGGAATGAGCTACACTAGGCCAGTAAAGACATCACGATATCTCACCGTCACGGAGGTAAAGGTGGGTAGAAAACACAAAAGACCAATGGAGCATGATTTACGACAAATCCTTTTATTAATAATAAAACCTTTACCATCCACTTACCTCGGTGGAATTTATAAAACAATATACGAAAGCAATAACATTATCATAATCATGGAATCATATAAACTGTAAAACATAACACTTATCACGCCTTTTGTAATTCAATCATTATACAACATATCTTTTCCTTATTTACCAGCCTACTAGTATCCGTGGGGGTCCATAGGGGTCCCGCTACCCGTTAACCTTTAACATTCGTCATCGGATTCCAGGGCCGTCCCCATACCCCGTCCGGTATGAGCGCCAAAACCATAAACCTCAATACCCCGTCCGGTATGAGGGTGAAACGGGCCGTCCCCATACCCCGTCCGGTATGGGCGCCAAAACCATAAACCTCAATACCCCATCCGGTATGAGGGTGAAACGGGCCGTCCCCATACCCCGTCCGGTATGGGCGCCAAAACCATAAATCTCAATACCCCGTCCGGTATGAGGGTGAAACGGGCCGTCCCCATACCCTGTCCGATATGGGCGCCAAAACACACAAGATCTCCATACCCCGTCCGGTATGGGAGACCACAATCCCGGTAGGGTTCCCTACGGACCCGGTCCGTCCACCATCTCCCAGGATATCTAGTCGGGCTGAACACATTATACAATTTTCATTCACATAATCTTTCATTCTCCTTTTCCCTCAGTCAGCATTATCAATCACATACAAACAAGCAAAACGATAATTTATGCCAAACAGACAACATATAGCACCAATATCCCGGTCATTCAATCCATAATCAATAAAACAGTAAAATATGCACACGAAACTATAAAATGAAAACATCGAACCTCATGCTGTATTCAAAACTGTAAAATAGGCCAAATAACAGTTAACTGACAAACACACTAGACTCGGGCTCCATTAGCGACCTTAAGCAATTTCACACATTCGTTGATTCATGAAATACCGTTTTATCATTTATTGTACTTTAAAACCGTGATAGGAAATAAGGTGAGGGGTCCTTACTCGTTTCGGGGTCCGAACACGGGTTCACAGTGCACTTGCAGGCTGTCCCTAATTTTCCCTGAATTTTCCTCGGGGAACTGAAACGCACTACTGGTACCTGCACGTGTTCCAAAAAAATCCCAAATTAGGCCCAGGGCCCCTTTCGGCCCTAATCGCAACTCCGGCACGGCGGCGGCGATTCACCTCGGGTTGGCTGTTTTCGGTCGTTTCCGGCCGAATTCGGCCACACTCGCATCGGTCCCTGCGAGAAAACAACCCTAGGGCCCTCGGGGGGCCAAAAAATCACGGAAAAATAGAGCTTATCGGCGGCGGCGCTCTCGGGTGCGGCGGCTCTCCGGCGAGGTTCGTATTTTGGTTATTCGGCTCCGGTCAACCTGTAGAGAAAAGAGTGGTGATCACGGTGATATAAAAATTGCATCAAACGGAGGCCGGGAAGGGCCTCATCGGAGGCAAAAACCGAGAAGGGTGCGGCGGCGCCGCTGGGCTTCGGCCATGCATTCCGACCGTTTTGCCAGGATTTTGGCTCCGATTTGGCCACAGGAGGAATCAGCGTGGAAAAACGAGTCGGGGGTACGAAATTTACCTAGATCGGCGGTCGAAAGTTCCTCCGGTGCGGCAGCGGGTGGCGGCGGCCGGCTTCTGGTTCGTCTTCTCCGGCGAGCGGCAGGCGGCTAGGGTTTGTGGTCTGGTGTGGGGGTTCTATTTATAACCCCTTGCCTTTTGATCTCAGTCGTCCATTTTGTTTTAATATGGGCCGTCCGTTTTTGATTGAATCTGGGCCGTCCGTGCGTTTAAATCTGGGCCGTCCGATCGCACGTTTGATCTGGACCGTCCGATCGCGCCCACACGGATCGCCAACGTGGCCCTTTTTGGAACGACGTGATTTTGCCACGTGGCAGGTCCCGGTTGGCCGGGACTGCTGACCGGGCCTGCTGACGTGGCTGCCGACGTGGCTTTTTTTTTTTTTTTTTCTTCTCGGTCCGGGCACTACAGTTACACTTCTTCTTTGTATCAATCAAGGGGATTAACTAATTATTAAAGAACAATTACAACATGAGAAGAGAATAAATGTGTACGGTTGATTATTTTGTGCAGGTTATGAAAAACTTAAATCTTTTTTTATACTATAACTTACGAAATCTTTGAACTCAAATGAAAAATCATAAACTATTTAAAGTAAATAAAGAATTGTGGCTATTTAAAATGTTATTTCTTAAATAAAGAATCCATGGCTTTTTAGAACTTAATATTATTATACTTATTAGATATTTTACTTAATTTATATAAAATTCTTAGGAACATAGATTTTTTTAGTTCTATGGCTACCATTATAGTGCAAATGAGTTTTTTTAAATAAAATTTACTTTTAAATTTAATCTTTATACAGAAGAACTTATTAGCCTTTTACTTTGAAAAGTAGAAAACAATTTTGTTGAGATAAGTTGAAAATTTATATAGTTTTACAACATTTTTTTTCATTTTTAGAAGATGAGTTTTATAGAAATTCAGAATCCTGGATGAAGATGGTGAGCGCTATTGGAACAATGAAGGTCAAAGGAAAAGTGAAGGAGGAAAAATGAAATAAATGAAAATAGCTTTGAATATTTTCTGCTAACCATTTTTTAATTATGTAACTTTTATCTTTACAAGACCAATTTAATGATAATAGTTAACCTTGTCTGCCCTCTTCATATTTCTTTACCATATTGTACATAAATATGCATGTGTAGTTATTATCTTATTAAAATTAGATAATTAAGTGTTAAGTGCTTCATAATATAAATAAATTTTTCAATCATAGAAGAATGACACCATAAATTTTTGTTAAAAAATTATGGAAACAAAACATAGAGGATCACAATCACTTGATAATTTTTTATTTCAAATTAGTGATTTAAAAGTAAAAAATATCTAACAAAAATTAGCTAATTTTTTAAATTTAAAGGTACAAGTGTTTAACATTTTTATCTACACATATGGTATAAGAAAAATATGTGGTAAAGTTGAATTTTTTTCATAATACTATTATATAAGAGAACTTCATCAAAATCCTTACAAGATATCAAGATTTTGATTCGGTAGAAATTTGTGATATGCAACTGGATTGTTTTTGTCTTCAAATACATTTGTTATTTTCTGAGAAACAATAATTTATTAAACAATGGGATATTTTTCTTAATACTACAAAATCTTGCTTCAAAAAATATATCATTAATTCTTTTTTTTTTCTTGTTAAGTATTATGCTTGATCAACATATTAAATTTTTTATTTCTTCCCTAAATTCTCTTTGTTTCATTTTATTAATTGTGTAATTTTTTTCTAATTAATGTGATACATTTGTTTGTTTCTTTTGAAAAATTTACTATACTTTAAAAAAAATATATTAAAATTTAATATCGAAAATATGATCTAATTGTTAATGAAAATTTAAAAATATCTTTTAACATCCTACATAGTGTAATATAAAAAATATAAGATGATAATGATAAGATTTTAAATTATAAACTAAAGGTTTATATGGTCACAACATTTAGCACCTTGTGAACCTTTTAAATGTTTGTATACTTGTACAAACTTTAAGTTAGCTTTAACTTATTACTAACCTCGTACGAAATTTTAAAAGATAATTATACATAAAACAATTATTCCACCACATGGTCTAATAGAGCTTAAAAATGAAAAATTCAACCTCCTTGGAAGCTTTTTTATTCAAGTAATCAATTTGTTCTCTCTTCCTCTTAGCTTATAGTCAACTTTTTTTTCCTCATATTATATTGTTTCTTCATTTTCATCTCAATTTTTAGCCTTATTTGTTTCCTCAAATTATGTATAAATGGATGTATACATACATATAAAAGATGGAATTATCAATTAATATTAAGTAGCTGGGATTGGTGGCATAGAGATGCAATCAGAAATTCAATGTGCACTAGTCCAAAATTTAAGTCTTATGATAAAATAAATTGCTATTAAGATATGGATTACTTTTGTAACTTTGTGACATACTTTACTTGTTTGAGTATCTGTCATTTATCACACAACTTTTATGGGTAAAAAGAATACGTACAAGATCTTCTATTTGTATAGAAGTAAAAAATATTCAAATTTTCATTTATCCCACAACTTTTATGGGCAAAAGGAATACCTATAAGATCTTTTATTTGTATAGAAGTACAAAATCAAATACTACAAGGTTGTTGTAAACGTAAACAACATATCAAGACTCATTGGTGGAAAGCAGCAGTTCCATTAAAGCGAGTTCATTACTTGCACAATGTATAAAAAGGACCGACTCTTTCGCCTCTACACTACTAGGGATTACGGGCTCTACCATGATGCTTTGGCTAATAGAAGGTGCAGGTGCCCCGATTGGCCGTTTGAGAGGTAAATCTTTATCATCTTTTTGGTTGTATATATATATATTCATGTGCAAATCCACTATATTTTATGCTGAGTAATGTGCATATTTGTGTTTCTAAAAGCTAAACTGTGATACTGATGAAGAAAAGATAAGTCACAAAATTTGCATATGGTGTACAAGAGTCCAAGATGCATAATGCATCTCTTGTGTCAGCTTTGGTTGCCATAAGTGTCGCTTTAGAGACTGTCAGTCTTGCACTTGCATTAATTATATGCAGAATGCATAACTCTAATATCTCCTACTCATCACTATAGCTTAATAATTATGTAGATTGGAAGTTTTATCTTTCATACTTTATATCGACTGTACGTAAAATCCAAACTGCATGATCATCTTTTTTAGTAACGGCTCGAGCTTGATCACTACTTTCAATTAGAATCTAGATGGACGTGCCATCTTCCACCTCATAGTACACAAATTCTTACAGTGCTGGCAGCAACATCTGCAGAGGCTCTAAGCATGGTGGTGGTGGATGACAAGGCTCTCTAACTAGTTGTCATTTATTCAGCTTCTGTGGTGGCCATACATTGGATGTTCTTACCAAAAGTGCTTGTTGTTGTATGATGGGTGATGATTAGACTTGAAAATTTGTGATTGGAATTTGAGTTTTGGAGAAGAGAAACAAACCCTTTAGAATTAATGAGAGAATAACTAAAGGACAATAGACGATATATACATATAACTATATTTTTGTATATATGTATATTTTTTTAATATCTAAAACATTCTCATACAATTATTTAAGTAGGCATATTTATATTTATAAAATATGTACATATAACGTATATTTAAAACAAGCATAAGGTATCCTTAAATTAATTTATTTTTTGATTTATTATAGTCCTATTATTTAAAGAAATTTCACCAAAATCCCTAAATAAAATTAAGAATCGTATTTAGTAAAAACTAGTGATATGCAAGCTTTCTTTTAAACATATGCACATATTATTTCCTAAAAAATAATGATTTATTAAAGAATTGAATTTTTTCCTAATACTCAAAATTCTTTGGTTACAGAAAAATGAGATCAATAAATTTTTTTAGAGATAATTATTTAATAGATTGGTAGTAAGTCACTACCAAAGAATGGCACATGGTTAAATATCATCTCAACCTAAAAAATAACTTGAAAGGTTATGCAGGCTTTGAAAAACAAACTTTTTACTATATTTCTTTGTTGCACCAGTCAAGAAGACTAAGTTTAATTGAAGAAAAATTGAATTGTGATGGGAGGATAAATGACATATGGTTGAGTATTTTATATAGGTCATGAAAAATGTAGATTTTATTATACTATAAGTTAGAATATCTTTGAATTTAAGTGAAGAATCTATGGCTATTTAGAATGTGGTTTCATTTTTTGAAATCTTGAACTTAAATGAAGAATCCATCGTTATTTAAGATGTGATTTTATTATATTTATGTGATATCTAACTTAATATATATAAAATAATTAAAAACATTGATTTGATTAATTTTATGATCGTCAACTATATTAAAATTAACTTTTGAATTTTAATCCATGTGTTAAAGAACTTATTCGTCATTTATTTTTTTAAAAGTTAAAAAAACCAATTTTATTAAGGTAATGATAGAAGTTTTATAACCACGGATAACGTAAAAAGCCACTTTACACAAAAACATCGACTGTACTTCACAATAATGTGATTAATTATTTTAATGCAACATCTCTACTTTAAATTATGTATTTATATGCTATTATAAAAAGATTCGTTAGTAATTAACGTTAGAAACATGGTCTAGCTGTTAATTAAAATTTTGACATATCCTTTAACATCCTACTCAAAGTACAATGTAATATATCATAAGTCAATAATGATAACAATGTAAAATACATAAAGAAAGTAACAAGCTTTTCACGATACTTCTTTGCATCAATCAAGAGGACTAACTAACTATTGAAGAACAATTAC
>NW_019014296.1:21897-35862 GCF_000150535.2 Carica papaya | reverse complement strand
ACCAGAATGGTTCTATTGGTCCCTCAAACTATATAAACAGCAGTTATTCGAATGTGGCTGACGGCATGTACCCTCTGCCAGTTTATCCCAATGGCCTGTATCCATCTGGTACAACCTTGCTATCTAGCCGTTCTATTTATATCATCAAGACATGGATTTTAATTCTTCTTCTAAGCAGTTTGATTTTGGCCCACTTGGTCTGTGCATTTTCAGGTGTAGACGAGGCATCACATGTTGATGAAAGTTCACCAGGGAGTGTCAATGAACAAGGATGTTACCAAGGAGATTCTGGACATTCTTCCCCAGATCTATCCTCCTCACCCAAGCTCCCAAGGTGATTGCTCTTTTCCTCAACATACAAGATGAATTAAAATGTCTGAGGTATTAATATGCCCTTCAAGAGATTTTCCATAGGAGATGCTTGCAGGCTTACTAGCCTGCTTCTGGTTTTTTACTTAATTTGGTCATTAATCAAGCACAATCCAATTTACTAATTTGACTTCACTCCAAGACCAGTGGGAAACTAGGTGATTTGATATAGTAATTAAGATGCTACTTGAGTAAGTGTATGACCAAGCTTTATGAAGATTAACAATAAACAAAGGGCATATTTAGAATAAATTTAAAAATTTTGTGGAATTTATTTGTAAATTCAAATTCAACGTAGCTATTATAGATGTAATTGTATTAAAAGGCTACATAATTAACCTCATATGGATTTTCAGGGGAAATTATATAAATAAACTCTAAATTCCATCTATTTTCACAGACTCAGGTATTTGCTGTATAAATTTCAAGTTAAATTCGTTATAAAGTTACTTCTTATCAGTTTAAGAGAACCTTTCACACTCTTCTTATTGAAGTAAGTATGAATTCACAGTTGAGTTGTAGAAAATTTATAAATTTATCATAAACAGAGAAAAGATATTTATGGAATTCTCTTGGTTGTTCCCGAACTGTTACTCCTATCGGGTTTCTAAGGACAACATAAGTAGGGTTAGGTTGCATATTGAATATTTTCTAGTCTTCCATTTTTCAGGTACAACTTACCTGGTAGCAATAAGAATTACTGGCATTATTCTGGCATTTTATTTTGACGACTGATGTGCATGCACCTTAAACATGTGGATTTAATTTTTTTTGGGTCATTTCTACAGATTTTCCGTCTGACTTGCTAATTTTCTGGGATGTCTCTGATGCTTTTTACTCGTCATTTTGACAGTGTGGGTTGAGTGTTCTGCTGCATTATCGGGCGAGTAAGACACACAAGATGTCAGTAACCTTGCGAGTAAATCCTCCCAACTTGCTTTCTTTAGGAAGAATTTTTGATCTTCTGCGGGGATGCTCTTTTCATCCCCTTCGATACACAGGTAAAAGGGTCATCTTACTCCACAGTCATGGCTCATGAATGTACATTAAAAATATGATGTCTCTTTTTGTGAACTATATAGAAAAATCGTCTGTTCATTCCTTAGGTGGTAAAAATAGTCACCTTACACCAGCCTTGTTGATGGATGTACATTAAAAATTTATATCCCATTTTGTTAACTACAGAAGGATGCGTTTAGTTGGGAAAGGCGTTTTTACCGGAGAAAAATGTAGAAAGTCTTCCGTAGCTTATGGTCCGTTATCTTTCTTATTTTTCACCTTTCTCAGATGAAGAATACAGGGTATAGTTAGGAGATTACTTGTGTTGTATGCCTTGTGTAGTATTAGTTCTCTTGATGGAATATATATATATATATATATGATGCATTAGGTCTTACTGTATTATTATCAGAAAAAACCGTGAAAGTCTTTTACATACAAATTTACCAGACCGTCTTTCAAAAGAGAATGCAATTTCATTGTTCTCATATGATCATCTACTACTAAAAACTTATTGCTTAAAGCTGTATTAATGTGGTTTTTTTTAGTGTATGTTTTGAATTAAAATTGAGTTGGAGAACCTTTTTATCATGTAAATTTATTTTATTATTTTTTTAAAGATAAAAGTGAGTAGTAATATTAAAAAACGGCTAAGAAGACGAATCCATGTACAAAAGAAAGTATTTACAGATAAGTAAATATATCTATAATGTGACTAAGATCGTCAAAAGAGTTAAAAGATTACGACCAAAGATGATGGATCAAAGATTATTGTCTATCAAGTTTCTGTACAGAGATTTGACGGTAAATTTATTTGATCATATTTTATAGTTTTTGTTATCAAACATAAAATAATTACTTTTCCGAAAGATATTTACACATGTCTAAGCTTCCAAATATACATTTAAAATTAAAAAAGAAATTTCAAACACAAAGTACTGAAGTTCTACCAAGCAAATAATCTAAATTTAAATTACAATAATATTGATTTTACCAGTAAAGATAATACAAATTACAGAACAATAGTTCTTTACTTCCAAAAGTCACCTATATCTTAAAATAACTATAGGCCCTGAAAGCAAAGAACAACTAAGAACAAACACCTTCTTTTAAAGAAAAAGAAAAACATGGAGGAATCATATCCTCCTCCTTTTATACTTGTCATTTTCTAAAACTTTACACAAGTCCAAAACTATTTGAACTTCATTGGACTTCTTCTGACTTCAATCCTCTACAGCCCAGACCTGAGAAAGAGCCCTAAAAGAAGTAGAAGAAGATCTCCTCCATCTGGCTAATTTTAGCAAGAAGGATAGTACCTCTGAAGGGTCACGAAGAGAGTGGGAAGCTTCAGTTTCTTTTGCAACAGTAGATACAATGATTGGATACCCTTGTCCTCTGCTTTTTAGAGCCTGAAAACACAAATCACTGTTTGATCTTTTTCTGTGAACTTCAATTTTTGGGAGTGTGTTTATTGAAATATTAATATGGTAAAAGTTGATTTGTGTTTATAATATTTGTATTTAATTCTTAAATTAAAACGAAAACGCTCCAAAAAAAAAAAAAAAAAAAATTTATTCATATTCTTCTAGCAGCTATTAACTATATATATATATATATATATATATATATATAGAGATAAGGAAAAGATTACCTTGAATGCATCTTCGTCTGTTCGATCATCCCCAATGTAAATTGGGAGAACGTCAGAAGATTTGCTTAACCCTAAAGCATCCAGCAAGTACTCTAGGGCATGACCTTTGTTCCACTCAATGAATGGTCGTATTTCTATAACCTTGACTTGAAATTTAATTACAAAAAATAATTAATGAGGACGAAAAGTTGAAGTTCATAGATTTATATATATATATATATATATATAATCATTTGAAAAGCATGCATGATAATACCTTTATGCCCTCACGTGAGCAGAAATCTGGATAGCCCACCAGTACAGATTTCACCTTCTCCTCCAATAACCCATAATCCTACACATAACAAGACTTTTTATGGCAAGTAGTATAAATGCTCTGGAAGAATTAAGCAAAAAACAAAAGTTGAAAAGAATGGGATTACTGAGGGAATCAGTATTGATCTTTATAGTTCTCTGTGTCTGTGTGTGTGTGTGTATATGTTTACATATATATATATATATATATATATATAGAATAATGGGTAATCTGAAAATTATTACCTCTTCTCGGACATTTCTGAAGTGGACTGAAATGCAAAATCTGTTGTTCTCTACTTTGGCACCTTTTATTTTCCTAACATTTTCTTCCAGTGCTGCTTGCATCTGTTACAAACACACGAAGAATCGTCTTTACAAAATTTTAAAAACCAAAACCAGTGGATATATACATATATATATATATAATAATAATAACTTACCGATTGAATTGCAGGCAAAAATTCCTTGGCTGGTTGAAAAGGGACTTGATTTGCCTGCCATGGAGATTAAAAACTAAATAAATAATCAAATACTATTTAAACATTATTTATAATCATTATAAATGAGATTTAGCATTAATTAAATACCTTATTATCAATGGCTATGGTGCTGTACTTGCTAATATCAATAGACTTCGCCGCTCTCGGTGGCGACACTATGTCCATTCCATGACTCCCAGCATAATACACGTTGTTCAACTTCACAAATTCTTTAACCTGAATTTTTTTACAATTAACATTTAATTACTTAATTAATTAAGACGGCCTCGTAATAATTAGTGATAAATTGTATTAGAAATTAATAACTTAAAAGGAGAGATTTAAAAATTAAATTAGAAAAAAAAATAATAATATTACTTTCTCTCGGCTTCTGCCGCTGATAATAGCGGTTGGAAAATATTTTGCGACTTGACGCACCGCTGCACGCATCTGGATTTACATAATTAATAGAATATCAATTACAGATATTCTTGACGTATAAAAATGATACGCGATGCGTTTTAAACGTATATATATATATATGTATATATAATGTCTGTGAATATATGTAAAGAATATATTTACCTCATCAGACATGAAAGCTCGGTCAGGCTCATCTACAATTGGCGAGAGAGTCCCATCATAATCTAAGAACACCACCACTTTTTTCCCTTTCACTTCTTTCATCATCAGATCAAACGATCCCAAAGCAGACGGGTGTTCTCTCTGGAATTTTTAGAACAATATTTGGCAAGTATATTAGACACGTGTGTGTGTGTGTGTGTATATATATGCATACAAACACATTATACGTATATGTTCATAAATTGTGAAAATGGAAATAGAAATCATTAAAACCTACCACCCATGAGTCGTAAGTGGCATCTGAATAAGTAGGATTGACGACACTAGGAATATAATTCTGTAGATTTGGGAATGTTATTGTGTTTTCGGAGATTATGATTTCACCAATAATGTTATTGTTTTTCTGATCATCTTCAACCTTTGACTGATCTGAAATAGGCTGCACTTTTTGAGTAGTAATGGCGTGTGATCTCTGGAAACCCATTAGCTGGTTAAGCTTTGCCAAGTTTCTGATTATCATCATCTGTGCGCAATGAGTGAAAATTGAAAAGAAATTAATTAAACCAAAACATATATATATATATATACACACACACACACACACATATAGCTATCAATCATATTAGTTTTTCATACATTTTTACGTAGTTTTCATCAGAGAACCTTACCATGAATAAGACCCTTAAGGCCTACAATTTTTTTTTTTTTTTCAGAAGGAAGATAATTTTTATGAAACTTAAAAAAGTATATACACTACTCCGCCACGGATAGGCTAGATGCATTCCTCTACACACACACACACACACATATATATATATATACCCAGAAACACACATATATACAGTGTGTGTGTGTGTGTGTGTATAAATTGAAATGACATTAGGGAATTAAACGAGAAACAAAGACATCACAAGAGGCAAGAATACTCACATGAAATCAGAATGCAGGGAAGTGAGAATATCCGAGAAGCCTCCAATTAGATTCAAAACCTCAATACTTGAAAAATTCTCTCTCTCTACTCGTATACATGTAGATATATACATACATATATATATATGAAGGAAACTTTTCTGTAATTATCAAGCAGATCTCCCAAGAAAGTTTTTCTTTCCTTTTTTTTTTTTCTAAACAGTAATTAATTACGCGTGATCTTAATTGATTCTAATTTCCTTTTCTCTTTCTTTAATCAGTTCATCTAATCACCCAATTAAGATACATATTACAAAATTAATTGTTTGAGAAAGTTTGTTCCACCCATCCATATAAGAACTAATCTCCATCTACTAATTACATTCTTTTAAGTTAAATCTTATTAATTCCCTGAAACAATTGTTCTCTATTTTCAACAAAGAAAAAGTTAAATGTAAAGATAAAAAATATACTTGTCAAAGACAAGTACGTGCACGTGTAGAACACAAAGAATATCAAACAAAAAGTAGTAATAATATATATATATATATATATATATATATATATATATCTGAATTTCAATGACTTGGACATAATCACGAAAGCTTGTCTCATCTTACTAAGGTTAACATCAGCTGAATCAGCGTGACTACAACATGTCCGGGGGTTTATTTCAGGGTGACAATCAAATAATTACTGGATCAAGAGAAGATCATAAAAGTTAATGTATTAGCTTCACAAGGTCGGCATCCACTCACACACATATATATATATGTATATATAATTACAGAAACACACCTATATGGATATATATATATATATATGTATGTAAGGAGATATCTATGTATGATCTAATTCATCCATCAACTCCTATCAACTCAATTATAATCTACATGTATGTAATCAATGATTATAAAAGCAAAACAAAATGTAGATACTCTTAATCGACAATTTTAAAATTATGAAAATGAAAAAGAGAGCTATTATTATTTTTATGGCTACGCATTTCTATATGCGTGTATATATATAATCACAAACATATAAAGATCCACAGATTTAGCAAACCGATGTGCTGCCGCTGCCCTACCAAAACAAGCTAACTCGTTTTTAGTGGACAATCAAACTTTTTAATTATTTATTAGAAAAAAAGGGAGCACACAGATTGTCCAATGCACACGCATGCACAAATTTATTAAAAAAAAAAAAAACAAAAGGGAACATTTGCGACGGTAATTTTCTTTTGCGACACTATCGAAATCGCCGGTAATTTTTATCAACCGAGATAGTTTTTCCACCCTTTTTAAATGAAGAATTCCATAAATTTAACTAAACAAAAGGAAGAAGAAAACGCCCTAATTCCGTAATTAGGGCTTCATCTTCTTTTCACGGAGCCGCTACCTCTACTTCATCTCGCCTGCTTCCTCAGCAGCAGAGATTCTTCTTGCTTTATCATCACCGACTGTGTCAATCACAGCTGCCACTTGGCGGAACTTGTCGCGGGGTTGCGCAATGTACGCCGTTGTGTTACTTTTTCGAAGTGCCATCATTACCGGCAGTTTTAATCATTCGCCACGAAAAGTAAACCGCCGGTAATTCTCTTTTGTAGTGTATATAATATTCCCCACACACTAGGGAAAAAACAGTAAATTTCTTGCACGTGTGAAACGCGACCACGTGTGTCATTTGAAACAAAGAAATTTTAACTTCTACTTTATTTGGTAAGCTAATAAAGCAAACGAATAAAAATATAGAACCCTTTATGACTTTAGAACTTAATGTCCGAACAAAAAAGAAAATATATATATATATATGAAAAAGACAATCTAGACTTTGTAAGATGTACACGTCTAAACGTGGGTTCGACTTTAACTAGATACGACGAAAATGATGTTGTCTGAATCTACGTGGAACTGAATTTTTTTATTAGGGAAACCAGAGTCAAGACAATAACTTGAATCCGTAGTTAAATTTTTTTAAAAAATAAATAAATTAGTATTTTTACGTTGTAAATAAATAATTTTCATATTGCTAATAATGCATCGAAACTATTGATTATTAATTAATTAAGTATTTAAAGTAAACCATTTGAAGTAGACTAGGCAGAAGTTTAAAATGAGTTTAATTAATGATACTTCTACGGACATATATACATATATATATATATATATATTATAAATATAATTACTTTTTAGTTGTTTACTTACAATAAACCTTGGGTTAATCATGGTTATCGATTGATTAATTGTCTAAATTAAGGCTCAAGTAGCTTTATCATGATTCAGCTCATAGTAAAACAGGTGGCCCATAATTAATCTTGTATCTACATGCATGTTGCATATATATGTGTATATAGATAGAGAATATATATATTTATATATATAGTAAACACGTTCTTTAAATTAATATATATGTATGTATGTATGTATGTTGATTATGTGTGTACGTGAAGATTTCAGAGAAGTAATAATTAGGTTTTAAAAAATAAAATTTTTTATGTCACATCACACATGCATGTGATCCAACATAATGACTTGCTTGAAAATTCTGCAAAAAAGAAAAGTTCTAATGATACAATAGATCATCAATATACAACTATATATATATATATATATATATATCATATTCGATACATTTACGTCCTATAAAATATCAGCCACACACATATATATATATATATACACACACACACACACCACTATCTATATATATATATATATATCAACAGCTTATGCCTTACTTTTTGTTTTAATTTAGTGAATTAGCATAACTAAACATTCTGGCTATTTGAAGTTGGTTTTCAAAAGGTCGGGGTTTTCAAGTTTAAAGCCGTTTATTTACGTTAAACTCCGTTATCTTCCGTGAAAGCGACATCTTTCCCCTTCCTCCCTTGTGCCTCCTCGCCAAATGCCACGGACGTGTAACGGTCGTAGAAGCTGGCTTGCCTCCGAAGAATCTTAGCCGTACAAGTGGCAGATCCAGTCACAGTCATAACACGTGTCATCCATCGTGGGGCTTAATAAAAACCGGGTTTGTTGAAACTTGAAATCCCCATATCTTCCAAAAAAAAAAAAAGCACAGACAACGATGTACCACGTAACGTATGAGCACGTTGGGTCAGATGGACTCCAAGGACAGTCAACTCTACGGTCTGGAAAGTGACACGTGTACGGTCAGATGGGAACCGTTGTCGAAAACCGGTGACTTTCTTCCCTGTTGCCTGTTGGGGCAAGAAACCGACGCTAACCGCTTTTTTGTTTTCTTTTTCGCAGTACTTTGGTCGGAAAAATTAATTTCTTTTTTCATTTTTTTAAATTACGACTAAATGAAACCGGAGTTCTGATAAGAACACCCATGAAAAAATATGATGTCTGTGCACCCAAAAAAAAATATATGTATATATATATATATATATATAATGTTGAAATATATCTATAGCGGCTAAATGAGCAGATAGATCAGATCAAGTGATAAAAATCTGTCGGTTAATTTAGCACGTTGTGATTATCAGTAGAAACCTAGAAACGGTTGCTCCCCTATTTGAAGACGAAAAACCAGAGAAAACTTATTTTTCAGTAACTTGAATATATATCACGCGATCATCCGCAATACAGCTTGAAAGTCAAATTTAGCTAAAAATATGAAGGATATCACAGGAAATCAACATATATGTCAGTGTTTGAAGAGTGAGATAGTGCATATATATGGAAGATTGAGCTTATGTATACACACACACACACACACGCACGCACGCACGAACAGACATATATACAGAAGTGTAAAAGGCGAAAGGAAGAGATCAGCTTACCTCGAAAGCTTGACGAATGATCAGCTATGTCTTCTGGTTTCTGGAACGATTTAGATGTGTATATTTATGTATAATACACAGTATCTATCTATCTATATATATATATATATGCAATCTGATATGATAGCAAGTGAAAAGGAGAAAAAGCTGAAGGAGTTTTTACAGAGAGAGAATGGAGGTGAGTCGTTGATGATGAAAAGAAAAGGGAGTTTATTTATAAGGGGAAATTTTGGAAGTATGCTCAACGTTCTTCGTTCATTGCATTAAAACTTTCCTGGCTACAGCTATATATAATTACCAAAATACCCTTACGTGTATATAAGTAATTACTTAATAACTTCGAAATTTTGAATTTTGTATTTAAAAAAAAAATTATGAATTTTATATGTGTATAATTACTCAAATACCCCTGCATATAATTAAATAATTAAACTTCTTAATTTAATTTTTAAAATTACGGTGTGAGTAATTTAAAAAAGGTTCAAAAATATATTATTTTATTATATTTTGGAAAAGTTTGTGCTCAGTTTCATTTAAAAATAATATTTATCAGAGCTCCTGCTCATTATGTTAATTTATTCTACTGACACGTAAACAGATGTCTATACATATATATATATATATATATATATTTGGTTCTATACGTATTTTACAAGTAAACACAGTTGAATTACTTATGTAGCGGATTTGTTAAAACCTGGGTTATTTTATAGATATATTATAAATTATCATTTATAATATTTAATTTAGTAAATTTAATAATTTAATTTAATAATATATTAATAAATTTATATATATTTTCAATAATAATTAAAAACTTAATTATTTTTATAAATAAATTATAAATTAACATAGAACGATTCATAATATTTGATTCAATAAAATTCGAAGCTGCAAATAATTAAATTAAATTAAATTTTAACGAGTTTATTATATTTTTTTAAATTTAATCTTATTTTTTTATTACTAAATAGAGAGTGTATTTTTAAAAAATAAAATAAAATCTATTAAAAATTGTAGTAATAAGTTTATTTTAGAAGTGGTGATTACAACAAAATATACTTCAATTGTAATTGTTATTAAATAATTACGTGAAATTATGAAAATAGATACTATATATTCATATACTAATATATACATATATATATATATATACGTATGTATGTATATGAATTTTGATAATAATAGAGTCATTATCATAGATGAAAAAATTAATTTCAAGATTACAATATCATTTGATAAGAAAAATGTTGGATTAGAAGTAAACGGTTTTAAACCCAAAAAACCAACATCTTTCGTATACATGAATATTATAATTTAATTATAATATAAAGAATAAATATTCAATAATAACAAATAATAGTACACTTGAAAAAATAAATTTAAAAAGTATAAATAAATCTCGTACTAAATTAAATAGAATAAATACGTAAGAGTACATGAATATATGGTAAAAAACTTATTTTTACTACTGACGGGTTAAGAAGAAATAAATTAAGCGCATATGTGATATGGGACTACAACCGCTTTTTATATTGTCGAATTTTGTTATTTTTTATTTTGTTCGTTATGAAACGAGAAATTATAAATATAGTATATGTACATGTTACAAACTCATACTTAAATTTAAATCTGATGCATTAAGCCTCAATCGTTTAACTTAATTGATCACTTTTAAACAAACTTTATAATTAATAGTCTGTTACGCACACCGAATCCCATATTAAATTCACTTATAGATAAAAAAATCTAAAGGTACAACTTAAATTAAAATCATAATTTCTTGTAAAGAAATAAACTTGCTAATAGTTGAGATAAATAATAGTTGATAATAAATACAAAGTTTTGAAATGATCTAAAGAAAGAACTGAGAAAATAAACTAATTTTAAAAATTAAAAAACTCAATTATCATATATATATATATATATATATATATATTCGTGTAATTTGGGGTGTGATTTATGACTCTTATTTTCTTCACTATAAAAATAATTAATAACAATTTTGGAAAAAAAAAATTATTTGATTTGACCAGATTTTTAAAAAAAAAGGAATATCCAGGAAACTTCCTTAGCCATATATTTTAATTTTTGAATTAATTATAATACTCTCCATATTACATAGACTTTGAACCATTATGTATTCCCTACCAACTTTACACGAAATTGTACCAAAAAATTTCCATTGAGAAACGACCGACTATGGATTAAACTAAATTGATTTAATATATAGATATAATGCATATAAACTATATATCATATATAAATAATATGCTAAAATCCAAAATTAAAAAGAATAAAAACTTTGGCTAATTTTTCGGTTCTTCAATATTTTAAAAAATTTAATTTTTAAAGTATGCGCAATCAACACAAATTATAATTAAAAATAATAATAATATAGAATTTTACGTAGTTCAACAGTGTGCTTATATTTACGAGTAAGACCAGTAAAAAAAAATATTCTACTATGATCAAAATAAACTATATATAATCTATAAATAATATGCTAAAATTCAAAATTAAAAAAAAAATAAAAACTTTTGCTAATTTTTCAGTTCTTTGATATTTAAAAAAAAAAATTAATCTTTAAAAAATGCGCAATCAACACAAATTATAAGTAGAAAAAAAAATAATACAGAATTTTACGTAGTTCAACAGTGTGCCTATATTTACGAGTAAGACCAGTAAAAAATATATTTTACTATGATCAAAATAAACTATATATAATATATAAATAATATGCTAAAATCCAAAATTAAAAAGAATAAAAACTTTTGCTAATTTTTTGGTTCTTTGATATTTTAAAAAAAATTAATCTTTAAAGCATGCACAATCAATACAAATTAAAAGTAGAAAAAAAATAATACAGAATTTTACGTAGTTTAACAGTGTACCTATATTTACAGGTAAGACCAGTAAAAAAAGTATTATACTATGATCAAAATAAACTATATAATATATATATATAAGATAATTACTTAATTAATTATAAAGAAATTAACATGCCGAAGCACATGTATGATGATGCCGTGGTTCTTTCGTTGAATTTGTTGCAGGTTCTAACTTCAGATTCGGTGCTGTAGTACTCTGTATAATCTTTTATTCAATTCAATGTATGTGGTAACATATGAATTTTCTTTTTTAGAGTAAAATATAAAAATCTTATTCAGAATTCGAATCTTTCCCTAAGAAATGTTTGAAGTAATTAATAAATTGTATATTATAAGCCATTTAATTTTCGACCCACATGCTGCCGGTCCAGAAAATTTAATTCCAAAAAATTTCAAGAAGCATGTTTTAGTCTAATGAAAACAAAGAATTTTCTTGACAAGGATATATATATATATATATATACATATGTGTGTACACTTTACAATTTCTTATAAACAAAGACTTGTAAAGTTGCAGACTCTTGGTTTCTTCCAAGTCAAAACCTGTGGGAAAAAGAAACAAGTTAAAAGGCATATTTATTAAAAGTAACCGACAGATTTGTTTTCTTTGGTAGCTTCCTTGAAAACTTCGTAACACGACACAGCATTTTACCAAGTATCATCTCAAGAAAATCTGCCAATTCACATACCGCAGGGACGGTTCCATGATGTCCCAAGAAAATCTGCATGCGCGGTGACAGTGATACAGTTTAAAAAACAATTCATGTTTCCCAACTTTCTTTTCCGGTATGGTTATCCACGAGCTTTTTATGCATAGTTTCGACTGTGCAACAAAGGACTTATACATCAATAAAATCCAGAAACAAAAAGAGGTCATGCATCGCTCTAGATCCAGTTATGGCACAAAAGAACGATTCTACAATTTGGATCAGGCTACCAATATAAAAAAAAACTCAATCACCTGAAATTGGTGTAACTTAGCAGTCGGGTGTATCCTAACTTCTCGGTTTTCCAGCCTCTCAATAAATCAGTTCTCTCCGTTTCTGTAGTGCAGCTTGCCCCGTTATCTATCACCAGAGGCCTCTTTGTCTTTCTTGTTTTCCTCTACCCTCTCTACCTTCATGGCTTCAGGAGGATTAGCGACCTTCTCATCTTCTTTTGATACTGGAGTTACTTCCTCAGCTTTTCTGTTCTCTCCTGCCAATGTCTCCTTGGCCTCCGTGACCACCTGAAGTAGTTCCAAAGGGGTTGCAGCTGGGTCTAACTCCCGGAATCCTGCTGGAGCATTTGGTGCTTCTTTGCCGGTAAGCACGTAATTAGGAACCTGGTGTGAGAATCGAAACATTTCTCCCTTGGGAATTCTCCTAACTTCGTTGGAGTCAATGCACTTACGGAACACTGTCCTGAGACCAGCAACCTTAACTAGCAGACTGACAGTCACACCTTCTTCCTCATTATAGTCATCGAGCACCTCCACCATGTCGTATTTATGAATCACCTCATCTGGAGTATGCTCATCCCAATCAGAGGACCAGTTTCTGTAAAGAGCCCAGACATCCCCCTTTCTAGGATATATGCGAATAACCCCGCGTGAACCCTTCATCCATTGAACTTTGTGAGAGAAAGAATTCAATGTTTCAGTGATTTCATGTCTGCCACACCTGAAATCCCCACAAGTTTTGGAGAAACCAGAACCTACCCAATCTAGAGGGCCCAACTCAGTGTTACTTCTTGAGTTAAGCCAACTAATCTTCATTTTAAATGGTTTCAAAGAGATTACCTTGTGGATTCGAGCATAGTAACGAGGCATCCCATCATCATCATCATAGGCAGCCCAGACTTGATCATCTGCAAAGGAATTTTCAGCTCTATCCAGATCAAAATTGTGAAAATCAGGATCAGGAACATTGATTGACAGTGGTTCATCTGAATCATCAGCAACTGAGACAGGGCAGGAGTTCTTGTCCTGGTATTCTTTAC
>NW_019014295.1:10683-36709 GCF_000150535.2 Carica papaya | reverse complement strand
GGATGGATTTTCAAAGAAAAGAAAATTTGAATTGTGAATGAATTATATGAGGAGGGATAAAATTTGGAGCAAATTGAAGAAAAAAAATTGCTTTTAGCAATATATTAAACTTAGAAGGGAAAAATTGTAAAAATACAAATTTGGAAAAAAAATAGTAGAATAATGGATATTAATCTTGGCACCCAACGGGTAAAAAGAAGTATGAGAATATTTAAGGATAACATGGAAGAGGGGAAAATTTGATTTATAAAATTTAATTTGGAAAAGTGTGAAATAGGTAAATTAAAAATATGGTGGAATGTTAAAGAATTTATGAACAAATAAATAAATTATAGGAAATGTCAAAATTAGAATATTACTTTAAGATATAAATAGATTCTATGGGACAAGAAATAAAAAGTGGGATATAAAATAGAATCTTTTACAAATAATTTTACAATAATAGAATAAATTGGAAGACAAGTAAGGTAGGAGAACAAATTTAATAAATTAAAAAAAGTAACATGTTAAACTACTTAACACATATTTATAAATGAAGAGTTTAGAGTTTACAATAGTACTAAGAAGAATTTGAAATTTAAAATTAAACAATAATAATTGTAAATTCTAGTATTCAGAAAGGGAAACAAAAGTCTACACTATTTCGTAAGGTGGGATATAAAATGTGAGTAGAATCTATTTGGCTATCTATCACAGAGGAATTCTGTGTGTATGGCTGAAATTTGGCATTGTGTTGGTGAACCTTATCATATGGATAGGTGAGTTTGTGTGTGTATCTAACCAATATTGGAGGGAGTTTGTTAGTGGCCACCTTGACGAATGTTATTGTGACATTTCATTATCCGTTATCTGTGTAACTATCTATATCGATGGGGAAGAACTCATCTGTCCTCCTTGATAGTGGTTTAAAAGCAGTATCGTATAATGAAATTTCAATGTGTTATAAAAAATCTATATGTGGAAATGTATGTGTAAAGAACGATAAACAAAAGGTGATAATTGTATATTCGTAAACTAGTGGAAATTTTGATTTGAGTTAGTATATTTATGTGCTAAAATAAAATACCAGGAAAGGTTAAGATTGAAACTAAAATATAAATAAATTTTAATATTCATGTAGAATTTTGAGAAAAAATTCAAACCAATAAAAAATAGAAATTTTAGGGGATTCCTTTATAGTAGAGAAAAATATTAAAAATAATTAATTAACTAACATATTTTTTATACTACAATATGCTATTAATAATTTCTCGTCTTGTTGAAATTAAAATTTTAAAGAAAACTTTCACACGAAATTTAACAAGTTTATTTTTTCTTTTTTTAATTAGAATTTTTTTGGAAATTTTTAAGTTGACTTTATTCTTTTTTTAGTTTTTTCCTTCTGTTATTAGAATACTTCTCATTTCTTATTGAATTTGTGAAACTCATCCCAATTCACATTCCATTTTTAGATTGGGAGAATCAAAATTAAATTTAGGATCAATAGAGGATAGTTAGAAGATTGGATCCTAACTTTACTTTGGAATCATTATAAATATATTTTGAATGCTAGTGCCTCATGTGTTTTGCTACAAGGGATAAATATTGATGTATCATAACCATTGCTAAGTAAATTTAAAGAACCTATTATTATGTTGCGTATGTTGATGACCATGCCCTATGGGACTGTGGGGCGTCATATTAGTTCTACATTAAGATGGTGGGACTAAGTAGTAATTGAGTAATGGATGTGTGGACATCTCCCCATTGGTTGGAAAGGGAGATTGTTGATCTTAGCTTGGTGGGCCAAGTAGTTCAGCCCATTAGGTCTAATAAAAAAAGAAGGGAAAAAGTTATCGTTGGCAAGGGACAATTTTCTTCAATTTTTTCCCCATATACATGTACAAAATCCAAAAAAAGAGGTGTAGTTTCTCTCACATACACACACGGGAATTGAAGAAGAAAAAATGGCTTTATTTGTCTTATTCTTATGCATGGGAACCGAAGAGAAAGTGCCAAAGTTCGGTGATTTTTCTTTGGCTTTATTTTTTGGTGGATAATCAAAATTTACAGGGATTTTAAATCAATTTGGAGGGTTATTCTCTAGTATTTTTTATGTGATCATTCAAGTTGATTAAGTTTTGTTATGGAGGTATTTATGTATTTTCTTAGTGATCTTAAGTGCGGAATACTTGAGAATGATTTTTGTTTATTTTCTTTGATAGTTGATTTCTTAGAGTTTGGCCTATGATTTTTCTCTTTAATATGTGGTTGTACTTTAGTAATTTAAACTCAATCTTATAAAAATATATAAATGTAGATATAATAGGTGATCTTGATAGTAAGAAGTTTACTTCAGGGTACATATTTATTTTTGCAGGGGGAGTTATATCATAACAGTATAGATTGAAGAAGTATATTGCCTTGTTTGCAACTGAAGTATATTATAGTAATTGAAGTTGGCAATAACAATTTATTATTTTGGTTGGAAAGGTTTCTCTAAGAATTGACTTTGAAAAAAAATAAATATGTCATTAACTGTGATAGTCTGAATGCTCTACACTTGAGCAAGAATGTTAGATATGATTGTAAAATAGTGAACAATCAAGAGGCTTTATAGAAAACAAAATATACACTAATAAAAATCTAGTTGATATATTAGAAAAGATAACTTGAGGCAAACACCAATTATGTGCCAAAATGGGAGGACTGAGCTCCAAATGACTGGTGAGGAGCGTTCTCCCAATGGGCTGGATGGAAGATTGTTGAGTGGGCTCGAATCAAGAAGAAAAAGAGAAAGAAAAATATCATAATAAAAGGAGAGGCTTGTGGCTAATGAAGGTATACAATGAAAAACGTAGAACAAAGAAAAAGAAAGGAAAAAAAGGGGCAACTTCACTTTGAAAAAAAGAAGGAGAAAAAATTTGCTTCTTTTGGGGTATTCGCAAATTGAAGAAAAAAATACTAGAGTCCTTTTATTCTTTAATTAAATCTTTGAGTATTGTAAAAAACTAAGGAGTATTTATCATCCAATAACATTTAGAAAATTATTTCTCTAGTATTTATCATAAACAGAAATATTTGGAGGGTGTTGGTTAGAACAATAATTTGAACATTTCTTCATTGTATAATCCTAGTTTGAGATTAATTTGTAATTTTTATACTTATTAATTTATTGGTGGTAGATTTAAAATCTTGTGTCTCATGTTTGTTAGAGAAATAATTTAAGCATTTGTTTATTGTATAATTCAAGTTTAAGATTAATTTTTTGTACTAATTAATTTCCTGATAGTGGATTTGATTTGATTCATAATTTAAACGCAGTTCCATTTTCCTATACACTAGAAGTTTTTTTACATAAAATTTTGTATTCTCATGTTGGTTAGAAAGATAATTTGAGTATTTTTTCATTTAATTTAATTTTGAGGTTAACTTGTGATTTTTATACTTATTAATTTTTTGATAGTGAATTTTATTCGGAATTTAACTTGTGGTTCTTTTTTCGATAGACTAGAAAATGTTTCACATAAAATCTTGTATTCTTGTGTTTTATTTTCTGCAACTTGATTGAATTTTTGTGTGATTGAGCTCTAATTAAAGGTAAAAAAGTAAGGTTATCCAAAGCAGTCCTATTCAGTTGTATTTTTAATAATGTAAGAATGTATTCTAAATCTAAAACCCAAATCACCTGGTTAAAAATTTTGGGCTCAAAATATGTAGCATTGAGACTTAGTTGTTAAAACTTTTAGGCAAAATTGACTCAGTTATTCTACATCATTTATTAATTTAAAATATATTTTGTATTTGTAGTGTGTGTGTATATATATATCATTACTGAATCTTGTGTACAAATCTAGTGTTCTTTGTATGTTGTAAATGAAAAACTTATAAATTAGATTGTTATTAGCATGAAAAAAGCTAATTAAAATTAACAATAATGTTATCTCCAAAATAATATCAATGCCTATCAAATAAAATTTATTAACCTTTTTTTAAATATGTGTCTAAATGTATACAATAATTAACCCAGCCCAGCCCGTCTCGTTGCAACATGATTTTAGTTTAATTTTTGGGGAAATACCTGCAACTCATAAATAGATGACAAATAACTTTAATATTTGGGGAAATAAAATGCACGAATTTTGCAGTACAAAAAAAGAGAGGTTTAAGCGGCGATCCCTTCGTCCATTAAATTAGCAATGACCGTTTCCCTCCTTCCTGTTTTCTCCTATACATTTTTTTTTTTTTTTTTTTTTTCTTTTTCTTTTTTGTAACTTCAACTGTTTCTTTCTAATTTGCTAATTTATTTTTAATTTAGTGCTTGCTTTTTTATCTTGTAATTTCTTTCTGTTAAATCTTTTCTGTCTTTTTTAGTTCCACAAATTCCTCCACTTGCTGAGTTGAACATAACTTTTTTATTTTTTTTATTCATTAATTGATTCTTTCTTTTAATTGAATGTAATTCTCTTAGGGCGAGAACTATCACATCAGGCTTTTAATTTCAGGTTTATATCTCAATTGGGTGTTTTTTTGCTTTCTTCTTTCTGATTTTTACTTTCAATTAATTAATATTTTCCTTTATGGGTCTAAGTTATATATACATATGTGTCCCTATATCCAATGGGTAGGTTTTGCACCCATTTTGTATATATAATTATCTTGTTCATCTCAAGAATGTATATAATTGTATACATATTCTGCACATGACGTGCAAACCATGTACATATGATACGATTACAAGAAATGCAATCATGTTTCTTGTTTTGTATATTTTCTTAATTGTCCAATCATGACTAGCAATTTAGAAATTTTTATGGCGGAAACCTGATTGATTTTTATATGATCAGGATCGTGTTATATCTCCTCCTCGCATTGATGTCATTCAAGCCTGTCAAGAAGCTTGACTCATCTCCTGAGGTAAGTATAAATCCCTTATGTATATATATATATATATATATATATATATAAAATTGTTAATCTCTTTACACATTCGCATATTAGGTTAGAAAGAAAATAGGTGCAAAAGTTTGTCACATATTTGATTATTTTTGTTTATCGAACTTGTAATTCGTTAGATATAACTGATTATGTTTAATTAGGTTGTTAACAATTAGGTTAAAATATTATGAAATTCAAAAGTATGTGTTTATGCATGCAGTCAGGCTACACCTCGCCAGAAGAAGCTCAATCTGAATCACGAAAATTCAAGAAAAACACTATTCTACCACCGGAAAAGATTGATCCAATGGTGGGAAAATCAACACAGAAACATACAGTTACATTTTCTATAAGTGATCCGAAAAAGAGTGAACTTAATCATCGTTCAGCTCCAACTTCAAGAATCCCACCACCTTCACAACAAAATAATTCCGATCAGCAACCCACCACAAGTGCTACAATACAAGCAAACACAAAAGTCAATGTTGATACCAGGAGCGTTGTGATCAATAGTACCAATTGTCGTAGCGACAGCATGGAGAGCACAAGCAGTGCTCATCTCAAGCCTCATACGGGGGGTGATGTAAGATGGGATGCAATTAATTTGATTGCTGCAAAAGGACCAATAGGACTCAGTCATTTTCGACTTCTGAAACGTCTAGGATATGGAGATATTGGGAGTGTTTATCTCGTTGAACTTCGAGGAACAAATACCTACTTCGCCATGAAAGTAATGGACAAAGCTTCTCTTGCGAGTAGAAACAAGTTGCTTCGAGCACAGACAGAGAGGGAGATTCTTGGACTTCTTGATCATCCATTCTTGCCTACTCTTTATTCATACTTTGAGACTGATAAGTTTTACTGCTTGGTTATGGAGTTTTGCAGTGGAGGCAATCTTCATTCCCTTAGACAGAAGCAACCTAATAAGTATTTTACAGAAGAAGCTGCAAGGTATAGATATCTACATATAAATGTGTAATTACCTTTCATATCTTCTTGTTTTTTCTTAATTTGGTTTTGGAATTGAAGGGTATTTAGTTATAAATTCAAACAAAGAATATATGGTGGTAACTCTTGCATTATGTTTCTAATACCATGTAGAAAATTTCCATTATATATTTCGGTGTAACAGGTTTTATGCATCAGAAGTTTTACTAGCTCTGGAGTATCTGCACATGCTAGGAATTGTATATAGAGATCTAAAACCAGAAAATGTACTAGTGAGAGATGAAGGACATATCATGCTCTCAGATTTTGACTTATCACTCCGATGTTCCGTCAATCCAACACTCGTCAAATCTTCATCTGTACACATTAACAGTGGCAGCAACAGTGGTAGTAGTAGCAGTTCACTTGGCATTTTAGATGACGAATATGCTGTTCACGGTTGTATTCAACCTTCTACGTTTTTCCCTCGTATTTTGCCTTCTAAAAAGAATCGTAAATCTAAATCAGATTTCGGTCTCTTTGTTAATGGCTCACTTCCTGAGTTAATGGCTGAACCCACCAATGTTCGTTCCATGTCATTTGTGGGAACGCACGAGTATTTAGCCCCAGAAATTATTCGAGGAGAGGGACATGGTAGTGCAGTTGATTGGTGGACATTTGGCATATTCTTGTACGAGTTACTGCATGGAACAACTCCCTTCAAAGGTCAAGGTAACCGTGCTACGCTTTACAATGTAGTAGGACAGCCACTGAGATTTCCTGAATCACCACAAGTGAGTTTTATGGCTCGAGATCTTATACGAGGCCTTTTGGTGAAAGAACCACAGAAGAGAATTGCTTATAAAAGAGGTGCTACAGAAATAAAACAACACCCTTTCTTTGAAGGAGTTAATTGGGCTCTGGTTAGAAGTGCCATGCCTCCCCACATACCAGATGTCGTTGACTTCTCACAGTTTGCTAGTAAAGAGCCTATGTCTACATCTTCGGCCGCGGCTGCAGCAGCCCCAGTGGCTGGTGGTGCTGGAACAATTAAAAAGATGCCAGATTATGCAGGAGATGATCATAAAACCAACTCTTCTTCCACTGAAGATCCTTCTTACATAGAATTTGAGTACTTTTAGTCATAACCCTCTTCTATATATATATATATATACTTTTATCAGAATGTTGACTATCATATACATGCTTTGTACAAAGAATTTTCAGTAACACATACATACATGTTGAGCACCAACTGAATTCGGTCAAGTTCATAGTGCATGCACTTTTGTCCTTGGAGATTCAATTTTCCTTACCTGTTATATGTAGAAAAAAATTTCCATTTCTTAAACAAAAAATACACATTGAGGGCAAATATATGATCCCAAACTGTATTGGTTGATAGTTTAATTTTTAGGTGGAGAAAAAACTATATCTATATACTTTAGGAATACCATGGAAAGGAATGTGTTTATCTGTTTAATTTATTTCTTCTTCCTCTAATTGTTTTTGAGAATTTCTCCTAATAATTGTCCTCTTATTTGAATATTTCAAAACAAAGAATCCCCATGTTGATTTTTCAAAGTGTTAGAGAATTATTGTCAAGTACTTATTCTCCTTTTATTTCTTATGACTTATATTTATACAAATTAAATATCATACTAGCTACGTACATTATAAAAATTATAATATACATATTTAATGACAATTTAAAAATATTTGTTTTATTAACTATTTCTAACTGGCACATTAACCTCAGTTGCCACAGATAAATTTGTGTCATTATTTAAGAATCACACAATTTTTTGCTATCATATTTGAGACATATTGACACAACAATTAGTCTCATAAGAAATTAACAGTGTAAAGCTTAATGTGTTAATATGTGCTAATTAGTAAATAAAGTTTAATAAATTAATTAGTTACTATTTCTTATATGTTATATATATATATCCTAATTAATACATCAAACTGTCATTTTAATCCCTAAATTTTGTCACATTTTTACTTTAGTCTCAAATATATTCTTTTATTACAAAATAGTCCCTGCATTTTATTTTTTTTTTTAAAGACTTAATACCAGTAAGAATTGAAGGGAAAAATTTGAATTGATTTAAAATTTGTTTAGTTAGTAAAATTTAAATTTTTTCCCTTCTTGTTGTCATTAGATATTGTCTTTCTATATTCTCATAACTAAGTTTTTCTCTATTAAGGTTAATTAATTTATCGATTAACTTAATATAATCACTCAAGTTTGGTTAATTATCACACATGCTAAGTACGTGTACTTGTACTATTTGTATAAATACTCTAGTGTACTTCATTTCACATTAGTTGAATACTCAAAATATTTTTGTCTCTCCTATATATGATGTGATCCCAGATGGCCTAAATTTAGTTCAAAAGAATGCAATTCCACATCAAGGAGTCCCACATAAATTAAGATTTCTGTGAGATAATTACCCTCGAGTTCGCAGCTACATGGGAAGGAGACTGACGTGATACCCGCTGACAACACACCTAAACTGGAGGAGTGCAAGAAGTGGGCGAGTGTAGATGAACTTCTGGGAAACAAGAGAAAACAATTACGGGGTAGTAATACTCCAAGTTACTCTATGCCCAACCAAGTATGAAATAGTGAGGCCAAATCCGATAAACAGAGTTCTTGGCCTATGAAGAAACGACACCAGAAGGTGTCAGAAACCTGAAGGGGAACAGGCCTTACCATGAAGGAATGGCTCGGTCCAAGAATCCTGCCTCATGAAGAAAGTCTGAATGTAGTTTGGGTTTGGGTACTCGTAGGGTACACATGTGTTGCAATGTACGTGTAGGATACTTGGCCCACACATTTACCGATGTTCCTCGGTTTCGTGGAGAAGCAACCAAGGCAACCTTGTGCCCCGCAGGAAAATTGGAGACAGTCAACTTTCTCGGTTGAAGGCCCTCACATGAGCAAAGAGGCCCACATATGTGCTGGACATGCAGCCCGACCCACACTTCCCACGAACATGCACCTGTACTCGCACGTATCGCACACACAATAGCTCGGGAGTGCCCACGCATGCGACTTTCTAGGCCCCCTCAGAACCAACTGCACGCACGCAAGGCTAAGGGCCGAATGTGTGCATCCCGTGCAGATGGGCCTGCAAACGGCCCAGCAAAATAGCCCAAGCTCGCCATCCAATGACTCTCGCGGGCCTTCTCCCGCCCAACCCGGCCCAACCCATTACTAGTCATGTTTTTCTCTTTCTTTGTTACCAAACATCAAATACTCATTATATTTAAAAGAAAAATAATTAAGTATATGCATATGTATAGATATATATAAATATATATATCACCTCAACTATGTATATATATAAATATGTTAATACCTTGATTGCTTTTTTCATTTTTTCGTATGATAAATTCTTCAGCACCCATCGAGCTACTTCCCTTATATGTTACTAAACATTAAACATTCATTATATTCAAAAGCAAAAACAAAAGCAATATATACACAATACATGTTATTTCCTTTATTTATTCCTCATCCACCTTATTTTTCCTTGGTCTGCCTACCTTCTTTGGTACTAGAGTACTTGTTTCTCCTGCTAACACTGTAGAACTACCCCTTTCTCCTATTGGCACTGTACAACTACTCCCTTCTTCTACTTTTTTTTACCTTGGCTTGGATGTGGGATGCTTTTGATCAACCTACACCTCACTATTCACTGTCATTGTGTTAGAGGGAAATGCTAATTTGCATTATTTTTAAAAAATAAAATTATTAAAAATAAATAAATTCAGATTTTAATATATATGTATGATCTGCATTGTTTATCGAGAAAAAAGGAAAGAAAAAAACTACCATTTTTAGGGGTTTCGTTTTTTTATTTTATAATTCATCACATAAGAGATTTCAATCACATAGTATATTCGTTGTCAAATTGCAACGAGAAGGCACTTGTTCGATTGGTTTAGGAACTGGTATTGTTGTTGCTTTTACTTGTGTTGATTACGATAGTAGCTTTGGTAAAAGGAGGAGGAAGAGGAGGTAGACCATCCTTGAGGCTTCGATTGCTCTTCGCCTCGGTGCTTACTCCATGATGGCCCAAACCCAGAATAATAATAAAATTCGTAGGGACTGGATGAAGAGATGGAGCGTTTAGTGGTAGTTCGAGCTTTGCCACGACAAGTCGGCTGCTTGTCGACTTGTTATTGCGGCAAGATTTGAGTGATGAAATATTTTCAATCTTTGTCTTGCATTGCGAGCTTCTCTTGTCTTTGCGCTTATACCTAAATTCAGTGTCGATCAATATCAAGTTTTCCTTATTGCCCCTCAATTTCTCATGCATGTCTACCTGTTTCTATTGTAAAAGTTTTACAGCTAACAAAAGCCATAAATAAAAAAGAAAGCAAACAAAACAAAAACGCAAACTAGGTGTGAATGGATTTATATTTCAACATAAATTTTTGGGATTAATTGGTTTCGTGTCGTGGAAATGACAGTGGGTGAATTTTGATTTGACCAACCTTTTTCTTTAGGTTGTTGAATAAACGGCTGTATTTTTTGGACTATTAATTTTTGTATAAAGCATGTCATACAGATAGTATAACACTCCAAAACCTTTGTGTTCAAATACAGTATTTTAAACTCAATATTTTCTAGGCATTACAACCTTTAATAATTAATTTCTATCAGATATTGGAATTTATGTCTCTTGTGTGTTTTTAATTTTTAATATTTTATTTTATTAAAGTTAGAATTATTTTATTTTACTTATTTTTAATAATTGTTATTTTTGTCAAAAATTATTTAACTCTTTAAAGAAAAATAAAAGAAAATTAAAAAAATGAAAAACGACACGGAAAGGAACCACAAAAGTAGCCCGCGAGCTCAAGCGCACAGGAGGTGGATCATGTGCGCGCTTGCTCACACATCACGACGTGCGTAGTGCGCGACATCACATCGCGTGCAGTCATGTCGCACAGTCACATTGCACCCTGCGTGCTGCCAGTGTGACATCCTATCAACCTCTCGGAGTCAGCTGCCACATCGCCTATAACTACCAATCGTGTCGCCTCCCATTAGTCGCTATCACTGGCTGCTCCCCCTCTATATGTCAGCCGTGCATGTTGCCACATGGCAAACATGTATTTCTTTGCCATAGCTATATAAAACCTTCTCCGTTTCCTCTTTTCTCCCATTTCTTCCATTTTCTTCTCTTCTTCACTTAACCAAAGGTTTAGATAGAAAATTTAGAGAGATAAAGCTAAGAAGAGAGAAAGAGAGTTTAGAGCGAGAAAGCTTAGAAAAGAGAGAATCTTAGGAGGAGACCGAAAAGTCTTTGATCTTCACACGGTAAATCTTCTTTTTTCCTCTTTGGTTTCTTTTTTTCACACTATAACTTAAAAAGGGGATCACCTTTAAGCTCTTTATTCACTTAAAATTTCAAAAAAGCTACTTCATGCAAGGAGTCTACCAACCACCTGCCTTCCTCTTCCCAAAAAGCAAACCGATCTGTAAAAGCTTAAAGGTTTCAATAAGGGATTTCTTGAGTATTTTCTCATATATTTTTAAGTGGATTTTTTAGATAATTTTACTTGAGATTTTAAATGATCTAGATGCATGGATTTGAAATGTGATTGGTTAGTAATTTACATGAATATGAACATATGAAATAAAATGCATGATTGACTCTGCATAATGATTTGAAGTATACACGGGTTTGACCCTTTGCCTTGCCTTTAATAATGGTGGAGATAGTCATTCTTTTAAGCCTCGGCTTGAGAAGATGACCCGATGGCCAAGTCTAGGTAAAATGGGCCTTTGTACCATAATATTTTATTAGACCCCCATCGAGTCCTAAATATGCGGTTATTACTAATGCAAATAGGTAAAAGAAAGAGGAAAGAATGGAAAATTTGTTTGACCATTATCTCTGAGGGGTTTCTGTTTCTATTTGAATCTGTATCTATATATGTTGGTGAACCGCTCCCTATGAATGAGAGTAGCATTTCTTCTGACGAGAGTGGATTTGCATTCTGATCTGTAGGGGCCATAGTGACGAAGTATGATCGTGGTCATTAGTCTTATTTGATTTGTAGAGGCCACAGTAGTGAACTACGGTCGTGGTCATTAGTTTATATGACTGATATGAAAATGAATATGTTTGCTATCACAATGGTAGTTTGGGGATCTTTTCTACCCTCAGTTGATATAAATTAGAACGGTTTCACGTGAAGATCTATAAAAGACATAAATAAAACTAAACTATTTGATAACATGGCCAGAACAATTGTTTAATATGTCATACTCTAATGATTTCGTATCATATGTTCTTTTATATTTTATGATCTTGTTATGCTCTTAATAGGTTTAACTAGTTTCAATTACACTACTTGATTTGTTTTGACTATTTTATTTTCCACTCTGTCTTTACATCTTATTATGATATCGATGTTTTAATGGCTTTTAAAAGAAAGATAAAGGTTTTCTTAATATTTGAAAAATAAACCCGCTCTTATGAGTAAGTTAATCATTTAAGTAAATACATTTTATTTTAAGTTAATTACTTTTATAAACCTTAGTAGTGTAGTTTAAATACTTTTTCCCTTACTGAGTTATGTGGAACTAACTCCAATCTATGTCCCCCACCCCCAGATTATGGAAGTGGTGATTCGCTCGTTGAATTGCCCCTTGAAGTTTGTTTGGATCCATTCATAGATCTTTAGGAAGATTACGAGTGCTTTATTTGTCTGTACTCTGATGAAACCAACTTGTAATGGAATAAGTGGCTCTCCATAACTTTTGTATATATATATATATATTTTGGCAGCCATCTTCTTGGCCTCAACTATAAAATTTAAAACTCAAATTTTATTGTAAGGGATTCGATTTTCTACTGCATATATTTTTAATATTTGCACTTATATATGTTTTGTTATCAGGCTCCTTTTTATCCCACTAAGTATATGAGATGTCGCAATTGGTATTAGAGCATGATTCTCGAAAAATTCCTTACTCTGAGGTCTAAAGTTTAGATTTGGAGAAATATTAGGAAAATCTTATAATTAGAAATAATCTCTTCTTTTTTGACCTAGTCATCTTATTCTTATAGATTTATCAGGATTTGGTGTAATACTAAGAATGAAGTTGTTAGAGAACTATCGAGCTGTTATTGACTGTGATGAGAAAACTATAGCCCTACACTCGCCTAGAAAAAGATAATCATAGAACTATAAGATGTGTTTTGTAAATGAATATTTTTTGAATGTTTATGAATTTTGTATAATTAAGTAATCGAATGGAAAAGATTTTTCAAAAATTTGGGAAAAATTACTAATCTTTTTCTAACCTCTGTGATGCATAGGCACATGGATCCTGGGCCATCAGTTCAGGCGATCCCCATCGTCTGTAACTTCCTGGATGTCTTTCCTGCAGAGCTACCAGGTCTACCTCCCCAGCGGGTGATTGAGTTCTCCCTTAACCTATTTCTAGGGACATAACCTATCTCAAAAATATTCTACCGAATGGGTCGATAAAGTTTTTGGAGTTAGAATGTCAGATCACAGAATTGAGGGAGAAAAAGTTCATTAGACCTAGTCATTTTCCATGGGGTGCCCTAGTTTTATTTGTGAAGAAGAAGGATGGGACCCTCAGGCTATATATTGACTATCAAAAACTCAACTAAGTGACTATCAAAAGTAAGTACCCCTACCCCGTATTAACGACCTCTTTGATTAATTATAGAGTTCTTCAGTCTTTTCTAAGATTGATCTTAGGTCGGGCTATCACCAATTAAAGGTTGAGAGTGAAGATATTCCCAAAATGGTATTCTGCTGTGTACCAGCCAATTTAAATTCAGGGTCATGTCTTTCAAATTAACTAATACCCTCACTACCTTCATGGACTTTATGAACGGAGTTTTCAAACCTGCAATCGATTAGTGCATCATTGCTTTTATTGATGACATCCTAGTGTATTTCAAAAGCCCTCAAGAACATCTTGTTCACTTAAATCAAGTCTTAAAGACTCTCCTAAGAACTATGCCAAGTTAAGTAAATCCTTCTTTCATTTGGACCTGATTTTTTTTCTTAGTCATATGATTTCTGGTGATGGAGTTTCTATTGACCCTTTAAAGGTCAAGACTGTCATTAATTGGAGTCAACTAACTAATGTCATAGAAGTTTGTAACTTTTTGGGACTGACGGGTTATTACCGGTGCTTTATTGAGGGATTCTCTCACATTGCTACTCCTTTGACGCCTCTCACTAGAAAGGGTGTCATGTTTGATTGGGATGAAAAATATGAAGATAGTTTTGTCAAACTTAAGTGTCGACTCACTACTACCTCGGTATTGATCCTCCTTGATAATACTGGATGATTCCAAGTTTTCTATGATGCATCTCATGTTGGTTTGGGATGTGTACTCATGTAGCTTGGTTGGGTGGTAGCATATGATTCCAGGTAATTGAAGCCGCATGAATGTAACTACCCCACTCACGACCTTGAGCTTGCCACCATTGGTTTTACCTTGAAGATATGGCACCACTATCTGTATGGTCAAACTTTTAAAATCTATACCGATCACAAAAGTCTAAAGTATTTATTTTTACAACAGTTGAACATGAGATAGGGGCATTAGATGAACCTCTTGAAGGACTACGACTACAAGATCTTGTACCACCCCGGTAAGGATAATGTAGTCGCTGATGCCGTTAGTCAAAAGGACTCAACCATATTGGCCCAGTTAATGGTGTCCAGTTGGAGGATGCTTGAGACAATTCAAAGTCTCCAATTGAATCATTACGATGAAGGTGCATATCCAAATTCAAATCAAGCCCATTCTCTTCATGAGAATTCGGGAAGTCTAAGTAACGGATCCTGAAATTTTGAAGCATATAGACAAGTTTGCATATGAGGAAGTCTGTGACTTCAAAATAACTGATGATGGCTTGTACAAGTTTCGAGGTCAAGTATGGGTACCTACCAACTCCGAGCTCAGATTGGATGTTCTGTAAGAAGCCCATGTATAAAAGTTGTCTATCCATCCTGGAAATACTAAGATGTACCGAGATTTGAGGCACTGTTTCTGGTTGCCATGGATGAAGAGGAATATTGTTGAGTTCGTCTCCTAATGTCTCACTCGACAAAGGATCAAAGTAGAGCATCAGAGACCTGGTGGACTTTTGTAAGGTCTCCCAATCTCAAAATGGAAATAGGATCATGTGACTATGAACTTCATCACGGGTTTGCAAGGATTAGTTCATATCGTAATGCTATTTGGGTCATTATGAACAGATTGACCAAATCTATCCATTTCCTTGCAGTTAAGACTATTGACTCAACCAGTAAGTTGGCTCAGTTCTATGTTGAGGAGATTATCTGACTTCATGGTGTTCTTGCTTTTGTGGTTTCACACAACGATCCTCGTTTTACTTTTTATTTTTGTGAAAGTGTAACATCCCAAATACTAATGGGTAGAAGTTCTGAGTACTAAACAGTTTTTGACATTGACGCAGAAAATAGAAATCCCTTACAGAATAAACTAAATTTTAAGAACTTACATCAAGGGCCATAAATTGGCAATCCTAAGTATTAGACACAAAAAGTAGAGTCCTTATAGGATTTTTACATCAGAGTTTGAAATAACTATTGCACTCGAATTATGTCCTACAAAATTTCTAAAAATTCATGAAAGGTTCTAATCAAACTTCAAGATAACTTAAGAGGGTCGATCCTCAACTTCCACAATATTTTGGGGGGGGGGGGGGGGCATGGATTAGGGGTGAGTTCTATGTAAACTCAGTAAGAGAAACAGTATTTAAACCACGCAGATAAGGTTTAAAAGGTAAACAATTTGAATAGTACTTTATACACCTCTTACCTTAGAGAACCATCGCAGGATGAAGTCATTTAATTATTCATAGAACTCTTTTGTCTTTATTAAGGAAATATGGTGAAACAGTTACATAACCAAGTTATGAGCACCATTATTCAGCAACTAAACATGCATGTTATATCGCATTTGGCATACCCGAATGTTACAAATATCCAATTGAAATCAAACAAACCACACACTTCATAAACAAAAGAACCATCATATAAATCATCATGCAGATTCAACTAGTACAAATTGCATACCCAGTAAATAAAATAATCATCATACAAATAATTATAGAAATTCAATTAATACGAGCAACATACTCAGTAAACAGAAGAACCATCATACAAATCATCATAGAGATTTAACACAATAAACATACTCAGTAAGTAGAAGAACCATTGTACAAATCATCATAGAGATTTAACTAGTATGAGCAGCATACAAAAGAACCATCATACAAATTATAATAGAGATTCAACTAGCACGAGTAGTATATAAAAGAATCATCGTACAAATTATCATAGAGATTCAACTAACATGAGCAGCATACTCAGTTAACAGAAGAACCATCGTACTAATTATCTTATAGATTCAACTAGTACGAGCATCATACTTAGTAAAGAGAAGAACCATTATACAAATCATCATAAAAATTCAACTAGTACGAGCAGTAAACACAGTAAATAAAAAAAAATCATCATACAAATTATGATAAACACCCTTAACTGCAACTAGGTTTTATTAAGTTTTTTAATGACCTTTGCATGAAGCCGTTACAATATATATCCACTATGGCAGAAGGGATCCTTGGCTACCATTGTGAATCACCAACCCATTCCCGAGTCATTCTCATTTCATTTCATTTCTCTATCTAAATTATGACTAGTGCTGTACTTCGTCACTGTGGCCCTATATCTACCTAACGCATATCCTCTATCGTTAGAGGGACCGCCGATCATCACAGGAAGCAGTTCACCAACATTTATTTAAAGGAGTGAGAAACAGAAATCCTCATAGATTACAGTATAAAGAATTTTTCCATTCTTTTCACTTATTTATTTCATGCTCACAATAATTTTATATTCTTTTCATATGCATACTACATGTTCAATGCAACCATTTCTAAATCCACATGGATTCCCTAACTTATCCAACCCATAGGCCCATTTTTCACATATCTGGCCTAAACACTCGTGCCCAGCTCGAAGGCTCATTTCATGTATCCAGCCTGAAGGCTCATCTTATCCGAACTTGACCTTCTGGTCATCTTCTTAAAATAAGTTCCACTAGAATAACCTTCTTCACCATTACTAAGGTAAGGCGAAGGGCCAAACCCATATGCAATTTTCAATCATCTTATTTTAATGCATGATATCCACTATTTTCATGGTTAAATAATGATCAGTTACTGTAGAGACTTACACATCAAACCAATATGTTCAACAATACAAAACATCAATCTTTGTAGGAGTTCATGCATTATAGTTGTACGATGCACTCTCATGTATCATATCTCACATCCAGAATCCGGTGGGGGTTCAATAACATATTTTTCCAATGGCCCATTATACCCAAATTTGATCATCGGGATATTCTTTAAAGCCGGAGGTCCTTAGAACAACCGTCTTTGCCATTACTAATGGTAAGACAGAAGGTAAATCCCACATGTTTTTCAAATCATCATTATAACACATTTATCATGAATGATTATCAAAAATAAATCACCAAACAAGAATAAAAATCCATTTCAATAAATTTCCAATTTCACCAAATTAATTAAATAAAAAGAGCTCTTAGAAATGTAGATGAAAATACTAAAGAATCTCTTACTGAAACTGAGTCGATTAGTCTTTTGGAAGGGAAGGAAAGAACTTCTAGTACTCCTTGGTCAAGCTCCTTAAACTCTTTCTTTTTCTCCCTCTTTCTTACTTCTTTCTCACTCTAAAATCTCTTTCTAGAAAGTGAAAATGGAAGAAGAAATAAAGTGTGGAAAAATGAGGAAAAGAGAGCCTTTAAATAAGCATGGAGAAAGCTTGAATGTGCGCCACATGGCAAGCATTGGTAATGGCAAACATTGGGTGCTTGAGGGTGGGTGAGGAGTGGGTGACTATGGGACCTGCAAGGCATAGGGGGAGGTATGGGGGTGGGTAATGGGGAAAGATTTTCTCCTCTTTTTTTATTTTCCTTTCTTTTCTTTCTTTTCTCTCTTTTCCATCTCTTATTTTATTTTATTTTTACCTTTTTGAAATTCATAATTATAAAAATTAAAGGTAAAATTAAATTTAAATATTTTAAATAAGTAAATACCAAATTTAATAAAATAAATACGGTAAAAATTAAAATATAAAAATATTAATAATTTAAAATACAAAAAAATTAATTACTGATAGAAATTTGAAATGGCTATTAGACCAAAATTAATATTGTTCTGACCATAAACTAAAGTGCAAAGATTGAGGGTATTATAATTCCCTCACTTTTAAAAATTTGATCCTCCAAATTTGAAATTTTTTTAAAAATAATTCGAGAAACTGATCTTGCATTTCTTCTTTTCTAACACACCTAAGGTATAACTAATAGAAGGGCGTCTTTTGAAATTCACGTGTCCAAATTATTTCATTTTTTCTTTTATTTCATTTTTTCTCTAACTTTCAAGAATTAGTACGATTTTATGTGAAATATGTTCCCTTTATATTCTTTAATTAGACCAATATACGCGTTGTCTTTGAAGGTTTTTAATTCAGAACTATGTTTGGTTTGGTAATTTTCTAACCTCAAAGTATTATCTATAGACTTGATACGGTATATCTACAAAGGTTTTTAAGACTCTTTTTCACTTCTCTTCAGCTGGGTCAAATAATAACCTAATTAAGGTTGATTATATTCTCTACCTATCTTAATCTTTTCAGGGCTAAGTACTACATCCTTCACCTCCCAAGGCTTTGAGTGACTTATCCTTAGGCAAGGCCCTAAAATATAATACGTGAGTTTGTCGTATTACCATTTTGTGTCGGTCAATTTGAAGAAAAATTCTTTATGTATTTAATTGTGATTGTGTCTATTCAAAGGACCTGTCTTGATTTATTTGTATAACATGTACTTTTACATTCCAACTTGGGAGTAAGGAAAAAATATGCACGGGTTGTCACACCAAAGGCCTTATTGTTAGAAAATCTTTCCAGGAATACTCTCATTAAGTATTTAATTTTGGAGGAGTAAGGTCCTTTTTTAGAGAATCCTAGTAAGGTATTCTATTTTCTTCAGAGGTTCGATTATGAGTTGGGAACAAATCATTATGGCTAATGACTACTGAAGGTTTGGGGTTAATTCAGATAATTGAATTTGTTAATAATAGTACTAGGGTTTTAAAAGTTTTATTCTTTTGGGAGGTCAGTTTTTAATATCCTAAGAGGTGATCTTTTAGGATATTGGATCTAAGATTGTATTCCTTTATTATTATTATTATTATTATATATACATTTTTAGCAAGAATGGTTAAACAAATCTCGAACATATTGTTTTAATGCTTGGCAAAAATTTAAGGTCTTTCCTAAATGAGAAAAAGAGGATGCTTCCAAAATGAGTAATCTCTTTTCTATCTCCAAAAGGAGGATGGATCTATTTTTCTAAACTTGTTATACTACTAACCTTGAATATAATGGTTATTTACCTCCCACACTTACATCACAACTCCTCACCTTCTCTTGGAGGTCCAATCTCGTGCTTATATTCTTCTATGATTCATAAGTTCTCGTAGGTTAGTTGATTTTCTTCTAAATACTCCAAAACTAAGGTTCATTCACCAAGAACTTGTATTCCAGTCTTATAGATTCAAAACTTAAGTGGTTTGACTGTAACATATTCTAAACTCTCTATTTTACGTTACGTAGTCCATTTGCAAAAGGTATTATATTACCCTCATAACCTGTCAAAGTTTAGGTGACTCCCAATATCTCAACCATTGATCAACTTTCTCTAGGGTATCTAATTATGAAATTCCTTATTATCAAGATCTATTAGGATTGTTCAATAGGGAGACAACAAACTTGATGACTAGAAAGAAAAGTTCATTTTTAATTCTATGAATTTTCTAAGGTTTTCTCTATGTCTAAACTATAGATGTTGGTGTAAGGGACTTTTTTAGAATCAGACTCTGATACCATTTATAGCATCCCAAATACCAATAGATAGAAGGGAGCCAACTACTTAAGTTCCAAGTGCTAAAAATAATTTTTGACATCAAAGCGGAAAATAGAAATCCCTTACAGAACAAATTAAGTTTTAAGCACTAACATCAAGGGTAATCGTAAGTATTAGATACAAAAAGTAGAGTCATTACAAGATTTTTACATCATAGTGTGGAATAATTATTGCACTTGAATTATGTCCTACAGAATTTTCAAGAATTCATAAAAGGTTATAATTAAACTTTAAGATAACTCGGGAGGGCCGATCCTTAACTAAGGTTTAAAAGTAAACAATTTGAATGATACTTTATACACCTGTTACCTCGGAGGACCGTTGCATGATGAAATCATTTAATCATTCATAAAACTCTTTTATCTTTATTAAGAAAATCCAGTGAAACAATTATATAACCAAGCTATGAACACCATTATTCAACATCTAAGCAGACACGTTATATCACAATTGGCATACCTAAATGTTTTAAATATCTAATAGAAATCAAATAAACAACACACTTCATAAATAGAAAAACCATCATAGAAATTATCATGGAGATTCAACTAGTACAAACAACATACCTAGTAAACAAAAGAACTATCATACAAATTATCATAGAGATTCAATTAATACGAGCAACATACTCAGTAAATAGAAGAACCATCATACAAATCATCATAATGATTCAACTAGTATGAACAACATACTCAATAAACAGAACAAATATCATACAAATTATCATAGAGATTCAACTAGTACGAGAAGCATACAGAAGAACCACCGTACAATTAATCATAGATTTTCAACTAGTACGAGTAGTATATAGAAGAATCATTGTATAAATCATCATAGAGATTCAACTAACACGAGCAACATACACAGTAAATAGAAGAACTATCATACAAATTATCATAAAGATTCAACTAGTACGAGCATCACACTCAGTAAATAGAAGAATCATCGTATAAATTATTATAAAGATTCAACTAGTATGAGCAGCATACTTAGTAAATAGAAGAATCATCATACAAATTATGGTAAGGATCCTTGATTACAACCAGGTTTTATTAAGTCTTTTACTGACCTTCGCGTAAAGTCGTTATAATATATATTCACTAAAGGCATAAGGGATCTCCGCTACCGTTGTGAATCACCAACGTATTCCCAGGTCATTTTCATTTCTCCATCTAAACTATGACCACGGCCTACTTCACTACTGTGGCCCTACATATAACTAACGTGTATCCTCTCTCGTTTGAGGGACTATCGATCATCACAAGGAGTAGTTCATCAACACTTAGTTAGAGGAGGGAGAAATAGAAATTCCTTAGAGATAACGGTTGAATGGATTTTTCTATTCTTTTCGCTTGTTTATTTCATGCTCACAACAATTTCATATTCTTTTCATATGCATACTACACGTTCAATGCAACAGTTTCTGGATCCACATGGATTCCATAACTTATCCAACCTGTAGGCCCCTTTTTCACATATTCGGCCTAAAGGCTCATTTCATGTAGCTGGCCTGAAGGTCCATCTTACCCAGACTTGACCTTCGAGTCATTCTCTTGAACCAAGGTCCATTAGAATAACCCTCTTCACCATTACTAAGGTGAGGTGAAGGGCCAAACCCACATGCAATTTCTAATCATCATATTTTAATGCATCACGTTTACTATTTCCATGGTTAAACAATGATCAATCACTGAAGAGACTTATACATCAAACTAACATGTTTAACATACCAAACATTAATCTTTGCAAGAATTTATGCATCATAGTCATACAACGCATTATCATGTATCATACCTCACGTCTAGAACACAATAGGGGTTCAACAACATATTTGGCCAAAGGCACATTATACTCGAATTTGATCATCGGGATATTCTTTAAAGACAGAGCTCTTTAAAAGAACCCTCTTTGCCATTACCAATGGTAAGAGAAAGGGTCAATCCCACATGTATTTTAAATTGTCGTTATAACACATTTATCATGAATGATTATCAAAAATAAATCATCAAACAAGCATAGAAATCTATTTCAACAAATATCCAATTTTATCAAATTAATTAACTAAAAAGAGCACTTAGAAATGTAGATGAATATACTAAAGAATCCCTTATCGAAACTGAGTCAATTAGTCTTTTGGAAGGGGAGGAATTAACTTTTACTCATTGATAAAGCTCCTTAAACTCTTACTTTTCCTCCTTCTTTCTTGTTTTTTCTCTCTCTAAAATTTCCTCTTTCTCACTCTAAAATCTCTCTCTAGAAAGTGAAAATGGAAGAAGAAATGAAGTGTAGAAAAATGAGGAAAAGAGAGCCTTTAAATAAGCTTAGAGAAAGCTTGGATGTGCGCCACATGACAAGCATCCAAGTGGGTGGTTGAGAGTTGGGTAAGGAGTGGTGACTGTTGGACCTGCAAGGAATGCGGGGAGGCGGGTATGGGGAAGATTTTTTCCTCTTTTTGGTTTCCCTTTCTTTTCTTTCTTTTCTCTCTTTTCCATCTCTTATTTTATTTTATTTTACCTTTTTGAAATTCATAATTATAAATTAAATGTAAAATCAAACTTAAATATTTTAAATAAACAAATACTAAATTTAATAAAATAAAACATTGTAAAAATTAAAATATAAAAATATCAATAATTTAAAATTCAGATAAATTAATCACCGATAGAAATTTAAAATGCCCATTAGGCCCAAATTAATAAAATTTTGACTATACACTAAAGAACAAAAATTCAGGGTGTTATAGAAAGTTTTCAAGAAGCTCTTGGCTCAGGTTATACTTTAACTCTGCTTACCATCCAAAAATTGATGGACAATTTAATCAGACCATTCAGACATTAGAGGACATGTTGCACGCTGGTGTACTGGTCTTTAGAGGCAGTTGGGATCAACATCTACCCCTCTCCGAGTTTGCGTACAATAATAGCTATAACTCTAGTATTGGTATGGCTCCATTTAAAGCTCTCTATGATAGGCCCAACTAATCCCTAACTTGTTGGAATGAAATTATGAACATGCATCTCCCTGGAACAGATTACGTCCAGGAAACTGTTGCCAAGGTTGTCGTCATCCAAAATAACCTTATCACTGCACAGAGTGGTAAGAGGAGTTATGTTGACAACAGAAGGAGAGCTTTGCAATTTGTTGTGGGTGACCATGTTTTCTATAGGGTCTTTCTATACAAAAGAAGAATGTGGTTTGGAAAGAGAGGAAAGTTGAGTCCTCGTTTTGTTGGGCCTTTTAAGATTTTGGAATGTGTAGCTCCTGTGTATACTACCTTACATTACCCTTGAAATTTGCTAGCCTATATGATTTTTTCATGTCTCCATACTCTGAAGGTATCGCCATGATCCTTTCATGATACGGGAGGGTATGAGGAGGATCGAATCTACTCTTGAAAACCCACTCAACATATGCAATATCGAAACAATAACCACCTAGAATAAAATCCCTCCCTCTAAATGAATCCATAATCCTAAAAGAAAAATAAAAACAAAGACTAGGAAAATAAAATAAGGAAAGGAAAAATGTCACAGACTTACCGATAAATTAATCCCCGCTCCTTGGCTCAACAACACTTCTGAAGACTCCTGCTTCCTGAAGAACTTGAAGAAGCTAATTTTAGCAAAAATGCTAAAAGAAAGAACAAGAAAACTCTCAAGAAATTTACTCAAATTTATTCTCAAATGTGTGCTTTATATCCTAGGGTAAAAATCTATTTATAGCCTTTCTTGCGCAATCTAGATGAGTACAAAATTTTTGAGATAAATAATAAAATATTAACCTAGATAAAATTCTACCTTAATTTAGGATAATTACAAAATAAATAAATATTCAATCCCAAATAAATTAATTAAATAATTCTAAGGGATAGAGTTTAATAAAAATAATATTAAATTTAATTTTATTCTTATCCCATGTGAAATTCATTAAAAACAATGTGTCAAAATTAAACATGGGTTTTAAAAAGTGGGTCCCAAGCCATTTTAAAAATATTTTAAATAAAATAAATAATTTAAAATAAAAGGAAAAAAGGGTCACTGGTTGGGCTACCTGGATTGGGTCGGGTCAGCCGGTCCGCGTGGGTGTTGTGGGAGAAAAGCTTGCGAGAAATGTTGGATGGCGGGCTAAGGCCCTTAGGCCGTCTGCGGGCTTATTCGTATGGGTGGGTGAGTGGGAATCCTGGGTCGTGGGTTGGGCATGGGTGGGCGACCCCGGGTGTGCACACGTGACCGAGAATCGCGCCATACTGCTCGGATCTCGTGCACATGTGGCGCGTGGGGCATGCGGGTTATTCCGGCCGCACACTCGTTGTTGTTTCACGCATGCAAGCTATCTACCTGTGTGGGTGGATCTCCATACTTGTCTTCAACATGCCAAAGATAATTTACGTATGTCGCATATGTCTTCCATCTTCGTGTCAGGCTATTATCTTCCCTTTGTACTTTGTCATTGATCGTGTTGCTCACTAAATCCTGGACGAGGAAATTGAAAACTCCTTGAAGCTTACAGGCCCGACTTCGAGTAATTGGGCCTACGAACAACTGGGCTTGTTTCCCCATTGGGCTAATTCATTGAGGACTTCAGAGTCCTACGCGTTCTCTTCTTTTATCGAGATATCCTTTGTGATGCATTTTGCGTCACTTTTTACATTATTCTGTCTCAACAATCTCTTGTCCATTCGGACATGGCTTGTGTGGAGTACCTTATTGAGATCATTCATTAGACTGAGAAGGTTCTGCGCAACAGGAGGATTCCTATAGTCACGGTGTTATAGCAGCATTACACTCAAGACGAAGCGATGTGAGAATTAGAAGATGAAATGTGGGACAAGTTTCCCGAGTTATTTTAATCTTTTTCTAAATCTGGAGGATCGAATGTTTTGTAAGGTAGGGAGGATTTAACACCTCGAAATCTTTGTGTTTGAATGCAGTATTTTAAACTCTATATTTTTCAGGCGTTACGACCTTTAACAATTAATTTCTATCAGATATTGGAATTTATGTCGCTTGTGTGTTTTTAATTTTTAATATTTGGTTTTATTAAAATTACGAAATTATTATTTTTTAATTATTTTTAATAATTGTGATTTTCGTCAAAAATGATTTTAACTCTTTAATAAAAAATGAAAGAAAATCATAAAAGCAAAAAAAAGTGGGGAAAAATCTCGTGAATTGCGGAAATAGCCCACGAACCTGCAAGCTTGCGTAGACGTGAGATAGACCGTGCTCCTACGGGCACATCATGTTGTATACAGTGGATGATGTCACATCGCGCTAGCCTGTACGCGATCACATCATACAATCACATCGCACTCCTATGCACGCACGCTTGTGCGCTGTTACTAAACCCTGTGAGCTTCCAACCTGTGTCTTATCAGCCACCTATACAATCAGCTATCACGTTGCTTGCAGTCGCCCATCACGTCGCCTCCCATTGGTCGCTATTGTCGGCTGCTTCCCCTCCACATGCTGCCATGTGTTAACCATGCACGCTGCCATGTGTCAAACATGCATTTTTCCCCAATGGCAATTTAAAGCCCTCTCTATTTCCTCTTTTCTCCCATTCCTTCCATTTTCTTCTCTTTTTCACTTAACTAAAGGTTTAGAGAGAGAAAGCTAAGAAGAGAGATAGTTTAGAGAGAGAAAGCTTAGAAAAGGGATAGAGTATGGGGAAGAGATCGAAAAGCCTTTGATCTTCACACAGTGTATCCTCTTTTTTCCCCTTTAGTTTTTTTTTTCACATTACAACTTAAAATGTGGCTCACTCTTAAGCTCTTTATTTACTTAAAATTTTAGAAAAACTACTTCACTCAAAGACTCTACCAGCCACATTTCTTTCTCCTTCCAAAAAGCAAACCGATCTCTAAAAGCTTAAAGGTTTCAGTAAAGGATTTATTGAATATCTTCTCATACATTCCTAAGTGGATTTTCTAGATAATTTTACTTGAGATTTTGAATGATCTTGATGCATGGATTTGAAATGTGGTTGATTACTAATTTATATGAATATGAACATGTGAAATAAAATGCATGATTGACTCAACATATGATGATTTGAAGTATGTGTGGGTATGACCCTGACCCATTACCTTGACTATGATATGGTGGAGA